>ML660216.1:12752210-12972079 GCA_007570785.1 Antilocapra americana | reverse complement strand
CAGTGAGTTGTTCACTTTTCCTGGGGTCTCTTCCGTGTGTGTGTGTGTGTGTGTGTGTGTGTGTGTGCGCGCATGCTTCAGTTGTGTCTGACTCTTGGCTACCCAATAGACTGTAGCCGGCTCCTCTGCCCGTGGGATTCTCCAGGCAAGGATACTAGAGTGGGTTGCCATGCCCTCCTCCAGAGGATCTTCCTGACTCAGGGATTGAACCCATGTCACTTATGTCTCCTGCAGTGGGTTCTTTACCACCAGCGCCACCTAGGAAGCCTCTCCCATGTATACATGTTATGAAACTTCTGCTTAATTTTCTCCTGTTAATCTTTCTCATGTCAATTTAATTCTTAGACCAGTCAGAAGAACCTAGACGGGTAGAGGAAAATGTCCTCCTCCTCAACAGGGGCAAATGGAGCTGAGGGAATGGACAGGAGATGGACTGGTGTGAGCTCCTGGCCTATGGCCGTTGAGGAAGAAAGGAAGAAATCCAAAGTTCTCTCGCGCACGATATTTGACTTAATTCTTACAATAGTAAATCCACTGCACAGATGAGGAGACTGAGGGTCAGGGAGGCCAAGGGCCCTGCCTGGTAAGTGGCAGAGTCTAATGGACCCGAGGTTCCTGAATGAGAGAATTTCTTCTTCAGGAAGGTAGCTTTCATGTTCTTCTGATCACACATCGTGGTGGCAGTGACCTAGTCAAAAGGATCTTTGGGAAAATGAGGTTCTTTCCCAGTACTGGAATCTGATCAGAAACCTTTGGAGCTGACTGCTGGCTTCCTCCAGGCTGTCTGGGCCCCTGCTCTTGTACCACATCAGGATGTGAGCCATGTTGATGGTGGGACTTCAAAACCCAGGACAGGTGTCCCCACCCGTGGGGCACCTGATAGGGGTGACTCAGAGCACCGAGGTGTAGCAGGGACCCGAGGGAATGGATGCTCTCCTGGGAGCATCCAGGGACCTTCCGCTCAGAGATGGAGAGTCAAATGAGAGAAAGCCTTTCAAAGACCTCCTGTATAGCATATGGAACTCTGCTCAAAGTTGTGTGCCATCCTGGAAGGCAGGAGGGTTTGGGGGAGAATGGATACATGTATTTGTACAGCTGAGTCCCTTGGCTGTGCAAACTAACCACAACATTGTTAACTGGCTATCTCCCAATACAACATGTTTTTGGTGTTAAAAAAATAAAATTAAAAAAAAAAGAGGAGATCTTTCGAAATGAGTCTTTTTCAGGGAGCACTTGAAACCATTTGGCAGAAATCTGGATTGTTTTAAAGAGAAATAGGAGTGGCAAGATGTCCAAAAATTAATTCCATCATCTTCTCAATTGTCCAAGTCATTTAGTTTTGTTTCCATTGCATTGTTTTCTCAAGACCACATTCTTTGAAATAATATTGGCATGAATACGAAGGTCATTGACTTTTTGTATTCCTTTTTTATTAATGTAATTCATCTACTATATAGTTCATCTATTGAAAGTGCACAGCTCTATCACAGGGAACGCTACTCAATATTCTGTGATAACCCATGTGGGAGAAGAATCTGAAAAAGAATGAATATATGAGTGTGTGTAACTGAATCCCTTTGCTGAACATCTGAAACTAAAACAACATTATAAATCTACTATACTCCAATAAAATTTAAAAAAAAGCCAAGTGCACAGCTCGATAGTTTTTAGTATGTTCTCTGAGTTGTGTGTCCACCACAGTCAATTTTAGAGGCTTCACTGTTCTCAGAAGATGCAGCCTTGGGCAGGAACCTGAGCCCAGGACTCTGGGAAGACAGTGGTCTCAGCAGGGCTCTCTGTGTCTTTTTTTGATTTCTCTGTTAAGCTGTTTGCTTCAAATGGCAGCATACCCAGTCCAGCAGGAGGTAAGAGATTCCACCTGCTGATTGCTCTATTGTTTTAAAAAGCGCCCAGACACTTAAATCCCTCCACAGTCTGATCCAGTTAAAATCAGGCAGGGGTAGATTTTGAGGCGGGTCTCAAGGTTTGTTTGGAGCTCAGGAGGGTTCTTCTTGGCTGTCTCTTTCTCTGGTTCTCTCTGGTGAACTATCTAGCATGGGTTTAGCTTATTGTTCTTAATAAAGAGGGGCTGTTGTTTTCAGGAGTGCCCTTAGGCATGAACTTCCTCACATTCTGTTTTAAATGAATTCAGTTCTTTTGGGAGCACTTCAGAGAGCCTTCTTTTCTCACGGTCGCAATTCCCCTGCGCAGCCCTCTGGATCTGGAGGCAGTCTTCAGTGTGTCTCTTCCTTGGAAGCTGTGGCCCAGGAGTGAGCTGGGGAGAGGAGTTGGGGCCCAGTCTTCCTAGCCTGCCCTGCTTGGGCTGAGCCTCTGCCCATGACTCACTTGAAGACGAGAAGTTAAAATTTTACATAACCTCCTGCTCCTTCTGCCTCTGTAACTCAGCTTGCTCCTTGCAAAGTCTGGATCACGTAGTCTCAGAAAGTGGGGACTCACAATACTAGGAACTGGAGCCTATCTCACTCACCCTTCTCCTGCTGTTTACAATTGCCCAGCCCCTGTGAACCCACAAACCCGCTTAACCATGCCTGTCTGGGTATAAAAACTCTGTAACCCTTCTATTCGGGGCTCAGAGCTTGGAGTGTTAACTCCTCTGGGCCTGCTGGAGTAATAAACCTGAGTTCTCCAACTCACCGAGAGTGGTGCTTGGTTTTTCAAGTACTGGTTTCTGCAACACACTCACCGGGAATTTAGCCTTTTCATCTTGGAGTTGGGGGAGTGAGAAACGCTGGTGGGTGGTCCCTCCTGATGAGATACGTAAGCCTTGATTAGGATTTGAGGGTCGGGGAGCCTTGATTTCTTGGCTGCACGCGTGTAAAGCGAGGCTTCTGTGGGGCTGAGCTGGCGTGGAGAGGGAGGGTGCAGGCTGTGGTTGAAATGCCACAGACTTGCTGTTCTCATGGAATTTTAGTAGATTTTCTTGAGTAAATGTTTCTTTGTTTGTCATATGCCCTTAGGGCAGCTCCCAGAGACTTTAAATTGTCTTTTTTTAAAATAGTTTTTGCCAGCTTCCCTTCTTCCATGAAGTTACTCTCTCAGTCATCCCAGAAGTGGAAACTGTGCTGTTTTAATAATGAAGGCTTTATATTATGAATGTGCCTCCAGTGGTATGGGGTAAGTTTTGACAAGTCATATTCTAATTCTCTGTTGTATTTATAATTCATTTTCTGAACCCAAAAGAAAGTCTCTTTTAGTTTTCAGCTAGGTTATCTGTCTATCCATGTGTCTGTCCATCTATTTTGCTTTTCAGACTTTCAGCATTCCAGCCTAGCTATTATTGGATTTTGTGGTTTTGGAGACTGGCTTGTACAGTTTCTGCTCTTTGTAATTTAGAGGAGTTATCTTTCTGGATAAGTAAGTATAAGTTTTTACAAATGCTCCATCATTTGTATACCTGTGAGAAAAAGGTCTTTTCTAGGACACAACATTCAGCATCTCTCCGTTAATTTACTTTATTAGCTACATTGTTTTGTTCCTTTAGGAGGATAGTAGACAATACTCCAGCAGATACAGATGGAGTAGAAGGAGAAAAGAAATTGCAAAGCGAATGTTTAAAGCAATTTTAGCTAGTTTCTTGTGGATTTCAGTGGAAATACTTTGAACATTATTTATTTGTTTTTGGCTGTGTTAAGTCTTTGTTGCTTCTCTTGCTGTGGAGTACGGGCTCTGCGGCGTGCCGGCTTCTGTTGTTGTGGCACATAGCCTCAATAGTTGGGGTGCACGGGCTCAGTTGTTCCACAGCATGTGGGATCTTTCTGGACCCAGGATCGAACTCATGTCCCCTGCATTGGCAGGCGGCTTCTTAACCACGGGACCACTAGGCAAGTCCCTCAGTGGAAATAATACGTGATGCATTTTCCTCACAAGCTTTTCCAGGTAGCACAGGGTACAGATTCATGCAACTTTTGGCTTAGAAGGGACCTTGTTGGTGTTCCGGTTCCTACTTCCTTGATTTATAAACGAGGAAGATGACTTGCTCAAGGTCACATAGCTGGCAAGCTGAGACTGGGGTCTAAATTCAGGTCCTCGGATTCTGGTAAAGATGTGAAGTCTCTGTGTTTGCCCTGCCTCTGGGTTCACTGTATTTTGTTTCCGTTTTCATTGTTATCTCTGAGACAGCTGGTGGAGATACACTTTCTTATTTAAAAAGGCCTTACAGGACTTCCCTGCTTGTCCATTGGTTAAGACTCCATGCTTCCAATGCAAGGGGCGTGGGTTTGATCCTGGTCTGGAAACTAAGATCCCACATGATTAGAAGGAAAGTTATGGCCAACCTGGACAGCATATTGAAAAGCAGAGACATTACTTTGCCAACAAAGGTCCATCTAGTCAAGGCTATGGTTTTTTCAGTAGTCATGTATGGTTGTGAGAGTTGGACAGTGAAAAAGGCTGAGCACCAAAGAATTGATGCTTTTGAACTGTGGTGTTGGAGAAGACTCTTGAGAGTCCCTTGGACTGCAAGGAGATTTAACCAGTCCATCCTAAAGGAGATCAGCCCTGGGTGTTCATTGGAAGGTCTGATGCTGAAGCTGAAACTCCAATACTTGGGCTACCTCATGCGAACAGTTGACTCATTGGAAAAGACCCTGAGGCTGGGAAGGATTGGGGGCAGGAGGAGAAGGGGAAGACAGAGGATGAGATGGCTGGATGGCATCACCGACTCGACGGCCATGGGTTTGGGTGGACTCTGGGAGTTGGTGATGGACAGGGAGGCCTGGTGTGCTGCAGTTCACGGGGTCGCAAAGAGTCAATCGCCAGCTCGGGATTGATGCTCGGGGCTGGTGCATCGAGATTTCCTGGGGGGAGGGAGGAGGGAGGGAGGAGGGAGGGGGGTTCTGGAGGTGGAGCATATGTAAACCCATGGCGATATCATGTCATTGTATAGCAAAACTAATAAAAAAAGAAAAAGAAGAAAAAAAAAAAAGAGTCGGACACGACTAAGTGACTGAACTGATATATATAATATATTTATTTATTTAAAGATACTTTACAATTTGCAAAGCACACTTTTATGTGCATCTAATGTAATCTTTAGTCAATAAATAAATATATTATATTAATATAATATATATTAATATAATAATATACTATATGAAAGTGAAGTCACTCAGTCATGTCCGACTTTTTGCGACCCCATGGACTGCAGCCTACCAGGATCCGTCCATGGGATTTTCCAGGCAAGGGTACTGAAGTGGGTTGCTATTTCCTTCTCCAAAGGATCTTTCCAACCCAGGAACCGAACCTGGGTCTCCCAGGTTGTAGTCAGATGCTTTACCATATTCCTCATCTAATATAATCTTCACAGTCAAGTGATGTGTAAGGCGGCACTGTTAGCCCAGTCCTGCAGGTGAAGAAATGGGGGCTTTAGACGTGGCAGTCTGGTCAGTGCTGGGGTCTTCTGCCCCCGGGCCATGCACTCATTCCCAGGGCCCTGGAGTCCTGTTCCACCTTAGCCCGGAGCCAAAGCTCAGACTCATTCACTTCTTGAATGGTTTTTCTTTTTTTTTGAGGGGGGGAGCAGTAAGGTTGTAACATCCTGTAGGGCTTTTCCTTCCTCCCTTGGAGCAGTGCCGTGGACAGCTGGCTGGGTTTGCGAATGCAGTGATAAGTCTGGGAAATTATTATTTTTTAAAAATATCACTGTAGTCTCTACACCTGCTGTAAGTAGGTTATAATCGGCTGGAGTACGCTCGCAGCATTTCTCTGCAATCTCCTGGGACCATCTCGGTTCATTCATGCCACTGTTTTCCTTCCTCTGCAGGAACATTTAAGCAGCCACGTCTCAGCTGCGCGGCCCCCCACCAACCCCTCAATGCTGCGGCTTAGCCAGCGCTTCCTGTTCTCATCTGGAGTTTGAACCCACCTGTGGATGGCATCACTGACTCCAAGGACATGAGTCTGAGCAAACTCTGGGAGATAGTGAAGCACAGGGAAGCCTGGGATGCTGCAGTCCATGGGGTCGCAGACAGTTGTACTCTACTTAGTGACTGAGCAATGGAGTGATCGGGGGCTCCTACCCCCCTCCTCAAATGTTGGGGGCGGGGTCTCAGATGATCATAGGAGTTTCCAGGTTCCCATCATCTCTGAGTTTACCACGAAGTCCTTGTTTCCTGGAAGACACGAGTCCTATTTTAGGAATTATCTTACGAATTAATTCTTAGTTATTTGCTGCTCTCAGAATCTTTCCTTCAGAATTCTTGGCACTCGGCTAGAGAGCATCCTGAAAATGGCTTTCTTTCCTGCTGTCTGGCATTTTTCTCATCCGTCACACGTTTTTGTCTGGCAGGTGCCAGGCACGGCCCCTCCCTCTTCAGGTTTGTATAGGTGTCTCCTGAGAGTCCCCAGGGCCTCAAATTGGCACTTGCTCTCGGAGGTGACATTTGCTTACTTCCTCTTGTCTTTCTGTTTAGCCCCGAGCTTGGAGGGAGGTAGACAGGGCCTCCGTTTGGTGCATCAGCTGAGAAAACACTGGGAACATTGGAACTGGTCCCTGCGGGGAGAGGGGCAGGCAGGCTGTCCCAAGCCCTACATGGTACTGGAAGGAGGAGCCTCTAGGAAGGACCCAGTCAAATTTGAAAGACCCACAATTGGGGTCTGCTCTGCTGTGGATTCCGAAGGGCGCTTCTCAGACTACCCATCTCCCCTCTACCTGGGCCATGTGAGCAGCTGTGTAGGCTTTTATATTTCAATATTTTTTTGGCTGCGCTGAGCCTTAGTTGCGGCATGTGGGATCTTAGTTCTGCAACCAGGGATCAAACCCACACCCTCTGTCCTGGAAAAGCAGAGTCTTAACCACTGGACCACCAGGGAATTCCTCATATTTGAATTTGAACTGAAAGCAGACACTTGCCAGCAGAAAGGTATCTCTGAGAGCGCCAACGTGCTTTATCAGCAGTGGACGACGCAGTTCCAAAGTAGAGAATAACTTCCTAGGTCTTTAAAGAACTGGGACTCAGTCCTGGCTCTGATTCTTACCTCTGTGTCACCCACTGCTAATCTCTGTGGGCCTCAGTTTCCTAATCTTTGAAATGGGCTGGTCAGCCCGCCTTTAGTGCCAGTCTACCTGAAGCATCTGGATATGCAGGGCCCGGCTCCTCCGTGGAGTCCTAGCCCTGGCTCCTCTGCCCCCTCACGTGGCTGAGGACCTGCAAGGCCTTCGGCGCCCCAGGAGCATTTTTCAGTAAGACTCCACCTGGTATATTCTTACCCACCACCTACCCTAGAGACTTGCAATGAGCCCTGGAGGAGCCTGAGTTGGCAGTCTCTGAGTCCCAGAAAGAGACTGGATTTTTACTGTGCCAGCCTGAGTGAGATGATGACTCATGTAATTTTCTCAAGATATGAGCCACTTTTCACAAAACGAAGCCACAGGTGTGACCTGTGGGGATGGCGGGGCTGCTCCTGCCACATTGTCTCAGCCCTGCAGCTCACAGGAACCGCCTCCGCCCCCAAACCCCGCTGCTCCCTGCTGGGTTCTCTGGAAGAGGCGGGGGTCCTCACTGTGGGCCTCTCTCCTGAACCCTCATTCTTTGGGGCTGACTCCGGACTCTGGTGTGCTGTTGATGTTGGCTCCTGGCGGTACTTGTGTGGGTGGGTAGCGGCTGCCCTGGTGGAGGATACCCGGTGGAAGGAATGCTGTCACCTTACCTGGCAGGTTGAACTGGGCAGTGCGGTTTTGGAAAGTGATTTTACATCCGCTGTGTTTAGGCAATCAGCCTGGAAAGAGCTGATGGGGTAGAGGGGTCCCTGTGAGGCCTTTGGAGAGGACCCATCCTAAACCACCACTCAGAAATGATCACTGCTAGTTTGTGTGCATGCGTGCTGAGTCTTGTCAGTCAGTTCTGACTCTGCGACCCTATGGACTGTAGCCCGCCAGGCTCCTCTGTCCATGGGGTTCTTCAGGCAAGAATATTGGAGTGGGTTGCCAAGTCCTCCTCCAGGAGATCTTCTCTGGCCAGGGAGAGACCCTTCTGGATGCAGAAGGAAGGAAAGGACGTCCCCACCTGGCACCTGGCAGAGATGGGGACACCAGCAGAAAGAATGATCCCCATCCACCACGTGTGGGTGGGTAAGTGCCACCTGTCATTGACTCTGCCCTCCTGTGTCAACAATAGGAGTGCTCCTAGGAACCTGAAGTTCCTGCAAACTTGAAAACTTCTGAAATTGAGACCCTTGAAGTTGCTGCATTCAGCTTCCCACACACTGAAAAGGGGCTTTGAAGGGGCAGCTGGGGGTTGCTTTGCCTTATTTATTTATTTCTTTTTCCAGCAGATCCAGCACTGTTTTCTTCTATTTTAAGCGAAAATGAACAGAAATATTTGACGTGACATGTTTGTGAATTTGGACTTGGGTTATACCTTGGGGACACGAAGGTGGCCCCACGTGGTAGCAGCGTCACCAGCCTGCAGTTGGTCCTGGAAAGTGTCTCCAACAGCTGTTCAGACACAACACAGGGAACGGAAGGGCCCATGATTTCCTCAGGGAGAGGGAAACCCTTCCCGTCTCTTCTGCCTCTGAGCTACAGACCGAGCCTGGACACTGGGGTGTTGCCAGAGTCACTGAACTTCTGCGGCAGCTGAGGGCACGTTCTTCCAGCTCCTGGAGGCAGAGATACAGGGACAGCTCCGCGGACACTGAGAACCCGCCACCCCCGGCTCTTAACTTCAGGAGTCATGATCTTGGTTTCCTAGTTTCAGCTTCCTGATCACCCCGCCTGTCTCCAGAGTTCTGGATGTGTCTACCTTCATTGGCTCTGCTCTTTGGCGCCCCCATCTCTGCCCGGCGCCAGGTAGGGACGTGCTTTTGTTCCTTCTGCATCCAGAAGGGTCCCTCCCTGGCTGTTCTGGCTCTCGGCCTCACACTCACCATGCCTATTGTCCACCTTGGTCTTCCAGCCTCCTGCCTTTCCCCTTAATAGCTCCCCATCCATCAGGTCCTCACCTCTAGACCTCTGCAGGCCAGCCTTTGCTCAGAGCTTTCACAGCCCCCAACTCACCCTCCATCCTTGAGAGCTTTCTCCTAGCTTCCCAAATTTGCAGGCCACTTACACAGCAGGAAATGGCTGGGACTGTGGGCAGTTGGAGGAGGCCTTGGCTGGGGACTTCCGCTCTGGGGTTCCCTGGGGGACAGAAGTCTGGGTACCTGTGTCGCCTGTTCACACACCCTGCTGGCCAACTTCTGCAGAGCCTCAGAGCCCGATCCAGATGCCCCCCTCTGACTGGGGCGGGGTGTGTGGCGTACCTGCCACTTTCCCTGGAACCTCCACTTTAAGCAAATGGGGAAAACCAGCCATTAATAGCATGAGACAACCTCCTGCTGACGTGGTCCCACGGTTACTGCTGATCCCAGCGCCTCTGAACCTGAGCTGCCAAAATAGCATCTTTTTCTACATAAGTTGTTGTGTTAGCAAACCGGGGCTGCAGCAACAAATTACCGTAAACTTAAAAAAACAAACAGAAGTTTATTTTCTCACAGTTCTGGAGACCAGATGTCCAAAATCTAGGTGTCAGCAGGACAAGGTCCCTCCGGAGGCTCTCAGGGATGGAGACTCCTTCCCCTCTTCCAGCTGCTGGTGATGGCTGGTGTTCCTTGGCTTGTGGCCACATCATTCCCATCTCTTCCTGTGTCTTTCCTCTTCTGTCTCTTGCAAGGACCCTTGTCATTGGATTTATTTTTTTTAATTAATTTATTTTTTTACAGAGATTCTCAGGCCCTTTATTTATTTATTTATTTATTTTTTCCCCTCCCTTTTATTGTTTTTGTCATACAATGCCATGATATCACCATGGGTTTACATATGCTCCACCTCCAGAAACCCCTCCCTCCTCCCTCCCTGTCATTGGATTTAGATCCTGCCCTAATTGAAGATGATCTCATCCTGAGATCCTTATATTACATCTGCAAAGACCCTTTCCCCAAATAAGGGTACATCACAGGTTCTGGAATATGAACTATCCTTTTTTTGGGGGGGTCACCATTCAACTCATGATAGCTGTGTTGTGAGAAGCCTGAAGGATGTCCAGCAGCCTGGAGTGCAGCCTCAGGACCCTGCCCATCCTGGGAGCCATGGATGGGTTGGATGTATGTCATATGCTACCCTGTCCTCCAAACCTCATTGGTTGAAACCTAACTTGCAAAGGTGACGGTGACAAAAAAAAGTGACGGTGTTGGCAGGGAGGGACTTTGGGAGGGGACACACGAAGGAACAGAGCCCTTTCCTTCCTGCCCCCCGAGTCTGGCCCTGGGTGCTGTCACTCAGTGGTGGGTGGTGGCTGGGTATGCTGGCTTGGGTGGAGGGTGAGGTGTGCCCTGGTGTGACACTGGGAAGTGCTGTGACATCCTCTGGGAGAGAGAAGAGAGAATTGGGCCCAAGTCCTGGCTGGCTAGTATGTGACCTTGGACGGAGCATCCAAGATAGCGAACCAAGGGCTACGTGTGCAAGTTGGAGGCCTGTTGGGTGGTGGTTGCTGCTTAAGTTGTTATTTTTTAAAATAAACTCTGACTGAGGACTAGCTGAGTGACAGGGCCCAGAAAATCCAGGTAGGATTAAGACCTGTCCTTTCCCTCTAGAGACTCGGTCTCCCTGGGGGAGAAAGCCTGTCCTATAAACTGACATTAAAGCAGAAACTGACAGTGGAGTGAGTTCAAAGTGTTTTGGTAGGCCTCATGGAGGAGGTGGCATTTCCCCTGGGTCCTGAATGATGACTAGGAGTTCACTGAGATATAGTGAACTATAGTACTCTGTAGATGTCTACTGTGTACCAAAGTGCCCCCAAACTCAAAGGTGCATCTCTTTATTATAATCCCAGTTTCTGTGAGTCCAGAATCCTCACAAGGATCAGTTACTGTGTCGGCTGGGGCTGCAGTCACTCAAAGACAATGGAGATTTCACCTGGGCCTCCCCCAAAGCTGGCCAAGGACGTGGCAGCTGGCTTCCTCTTGAGCGAGTGACCAGAGAGACAGAGATGGATGCCGCAGCCTGTTAATTGTTGTTCAGTCTCTCAGTCATGTCTGACTCTTTGCGACCCCATGGACTGAAGCACACCAGGCTTCCCTGTCCTTTACTATCTTCCAGAGCTTGCTCAAACTCAGGTCCATCATGTAGGTGATGCCATCCAGCCATCTCATCTCCTGTTGTCTCCTTCTCCCTCCTTCAATCTTTCCCAGCATCAGGGTCTTTTCCAATGAAGTTGGCTCTTCACATCAGGTGGCCAAAGTATTGGAGCTTCAGCTTTAGCACCAGTCCCTCCAATAAATATTCAGAACTGATTTCCTTTAGGATTGACTGGTTGGATCTCCTGGAAGTTCAAGGGACTCTCAAGAATCTTCTCCAACATTGCAGTTCCAAAGTATCAATTCTTAAGCACTTAGCTTTCTTTGTGGTCCAACTCTCACATCCATACATGACTACTGAAAAACCATAACCTTGACTTTTATGGACCTTTGTCAGCAAAGTAATTTCTCTGCTTTTTCTTAAAGGGACATCCCATCATTTCTGCTGAGTTCTAGTCATTGAAAGTGACTTGTTAAGATCAGCCTACCCTCCAGGGCATGATGGCCAGTGGAGTAAGGGCGTCGGGTAGCTGATTTACAGGCTGTGACCCCGTAGAGCAGCACAATGACCTGGCTCCTGTTGAAGGGTCCAGAGGAAGGAAATGATGATGGATGAGAAACCATTTCTCTGGTTTGGGAAGCAGAGAAATGATGTTGAAGAAGATAGTTCTAACAATGAAAGTGTGTAGCAATGTGGAGGGCATACTATGCCAGGTTCTGTTCAAAGCATCAAAAGAAAGTCTCATTTAATTCTTTCACAATTCTTAAGGAGGATGGTGCTGTTATGAGCCCCACTTTACAGATGAGGGAGCCAAGTAAGGCCAGGGGTATGTGATGGTGGGGTGGGCCCTCAGCCTGGGGCTACACCATGTCCCAGACCAGCAAGCTCCTTGGAGTCCTGTAGGAAGGAAGTCCTGTTGGACCACCCCACACAGCCTTTTCTAGCCCACAGAGGACCAGAGGCGGTCATCTCTGTGGTCACTCCAGGGCCAACAGTGGCCTGATTTCTGTTGGAGGGAAGGCAGTGATATTTCTGTGAAATAATAGAAAATATATAATTTGGTCTCTGCCTCTGCTTCCTGGCACAGAGCTTCTAAAACCCTTAGAATTTGCTGTGTGATTGGAGTGTCTTTTGTTCTAAATGAGATGACTCTCAGTGGGTCACTTCAGGATGGGAGCTGCTCATCAGAAAGACCAAGCTGTGATGCTTGGAATTTTCAGCTCCTATCCGCTTCCCCCATTCTCCAGGAAGGGGAGAGGTGTTGGAGTGTGAATTAGCAACCGATCACATCCGTGTGGTGAAACCTCCATCAAATTCCTAGTAGTTGCGGGATTTGATCTCTGGGCTGCTGAGATCATGGATGAGCTGGGGGCCTGGTGTACCCAGAGGGCATGGGAGCTCCTTGCCCCTTTCCCCAAACCTTGCCTTACACATCTCTCCCATCTTGATCTTCATCTGTATCCTTTATCATATAAAAAACTGGCAAACGTAAGCGTGAGTGTGCCCCTGAGTTCTGAGAGCTGTTCTAGCAAATGTCTAAATCAGGAGGGGTCCTGGGAACCCCGATTTATAGCTGATTAGTCCAGGGGACTAAGATGGGCGCCAACCTTGGACTTGGCTGTTGGTCTCTGAAGTGCGGACAGTCTTGTGGGACAGAGCCCTTTCCCTCTGGGGTCTGGACACACTCCGGTCACTGCTGGACTTGAATCATGGGACCCCACTCTCCCACCAAGCTGGTAGCAGACAATTGCTTGATGTGTGAAAAATCCACACTTCCCGTGTCAGATGCGTTTTGAGTGTGTGAGTCACAGAGAGACACAGGAAAGCTTTTTCCAATACAGACTGCCAGGGGAAGCACACATTCCTGATAGACACACACAGGAAGCCACCACGCTGAGCCTGAGCAGGTCTGGTTTGGCCTGGAAACGTCTCATCCTGGCCCCGAGGCTGAGGGGGCTCCCCTGGCAGAAAGCTCCGGGGCACATGGCTCAATGGAGGCGAGAGAGGTCCATCTGTAAAGGCCCTGGCTCGGCTGTGATCATGGCCTGTTAATTCTCTGAAGCTGAGCCTGCGATTTAGGTGGGAGCCCCCACCGCCGCACCTCCGTCCCCACAGTTATCCATCCTCTGGTGCTGTGAGCAGCTGACAGCAGAGGGGGGGGTGCTTGCCCATCTTCCCCTCCAGGGAGGCGGGCAAGAAGGCAGACATGCCTCCCTGGCCCATCCCACACGGGCTTCCCGAGCTCACAGTGATGGTCCCAGCCAGGAGGAGGAGGCAACAGTCTGGGCCAGGCGGCCTCTGCCTCTTTCTCTGGGGTCACTTCCCCCAGAGGGGCAGTGAACTTGGAACCGGAAGACCAGGGCTCTGGTTCCAGTGTACAGTGTTCTGCTGTGTCCCAGAATGGGCTCACTTCCCCTCTCTGAGCCACACGGACTCAATGTCCTTCTTCCCACCCCACAAGGAAGCCTGTCATTTCCAACAGAGCTTCTCCATCCTGACTGTGAGCAGGAATCACCTGGAGCTTCCTGAAATGCAGTTCTGACCCAGAAGGTCTGGGGCGAGGCTGACGTTTCCCCTGGTGCCTTGGGAACACATTTGGGGTCTGAGTGTTTATGGGAGGAACATAATCAAGACACCATCAGGGGACTACCTAAGGCTCCCCTGGGGTGTCCTGGCTCCAATTAGCATTTCACGAGGACTAGCATAACCCCATTAATAAGGTGCCCTGGTTAGCAGCACCAGTGCTAATGGGCACCGATCAGGGATCTCAGGTTCAGACTCAGACCCCGAGGACCCCTAGCTGCTTCATGATTTTGGGACAGACACCATCTTTATGCAAACTTTCTATTATTATTTTAAGCGTACAGTGATCCACCAATAGGAAGTTGCCCCCAGATTCCCGTACTCAGGGAGGCAGCAGAGACTCACCCACAGAGATTCTCTTTCCATCCCCTCTAGGAAAGATGGGAAAGTTACAGACGTCCTTTAGAAAAAAGAGTCTCTGAGAAAACTGCTGATCTGGACCAGCCCTTCCCCATGGTGGCCAGAGAAGGCGGGGGCGGCCCGCAGACCCCTGGTCCCTCCTGAGACCCCATCTGCGGGGTCAGCCCTGGGCTGACCCCAGTGGGGCAGCTGTCTCCACTCATCTGTCCTGCTGTGGCTGCACTTTTTCTTTCCAGGCTCAGCGTCCATGGCAAACAGGAGACACCAGATTCTTTTCCATCCTTCATCCCGACTCGGGTCAACCCACCAGACAGATGTTTTCCACTTGTCCTTCTTCCAACCAGGCAAGGCAAGGTTTTGAATCAGGAGAGGGAAAATATAATTGCAGTGGGAAATCAAACATCTTTACCCTTTAAAGGGAACAAGTTGTGCGTTTATTCGATGAATACTTTCTGAGCGTGGCACTGGGATATGCTGGGGGCTGAGGGGGTCCTGTCCATAGCATGCTCAAAATCCACTGGAGGGAGATACTGACTATGGATTGGTCTCCCGGGCACACAAAGGTGGGGGTGGACACTGAACTAAAGGGAGCCGGGATGAAGGTGGAAGGCTCCTTCTGCCCCAGCTGGAATCTCAGAGGAGACTAAGCACTCTCTGGGGTAAGAAGGGCATTCCCTGCAGGGGAGCAGCCTCCACAAGGCTGCAGGGAGTCAGGAGTGGAGGTGTGTTGGGGAGGAGATGGGACTGGACTTTGGGTGCACATGACAGGGTGGGGCCAGATGGAACTGGAGCCAGGGGGAGGTGAAGGCCTTGAATATCAGCTGAATCATGAGGGCTGCATGGCAGAAGGGCCATGGGAGCCCCTGGAGGACTCCAGCAGGGATGTGAGGTGGTTGGACTCATGCCTCAGAAAGAGGGTGGGCAGGAGGCAGGGGGATGTGGGCTGCAGACTGGGGGTTGGGGGCTGGAGTCTGGGAGCTGGAGGAAGAGGTGGTTGGCAGAGATGATGGTCCAAGTGAGTGGTGATATGAGTCCCAGGAAGGCCAGGCCAGGGAGAGGAAAGGGCTCGAGAAATACTCATTCAATCAGAGCTGTGGATTGAGAGGACTAAGGGAGAGGCTTGGTTTGTCCCAGAGGTAGTGGGTGGAGATGAATGGGAGGAACAGCATCAGAGCCTCGGGCCCCACTGGGGCTCAGGGCCAGGGCTCCATGTTCAAGCCAGTTGGCTGGGGAGGGCTGTATCCTGGCTTGGAGGAATGGGGTCCTGGACAGGTAGCAGGGCAAGGACCTGGGAATCTAGACACAGGCACACACACACCTGGGGGTGGGAAGGGAGAGATGATAGATATATGACTATTTTCTCTGTCTGGGTAGGGCTTCCGTCATGGCTCAGCTGGTAAAGAATCCGCCCACAATGCGGAAGACCTGGGTGTGATCCCTGGGTTGGGAAGATCCCCTGGAGAAGGGAAAGGCTACCCACTCCAGTATTCTGGCCTGGAGAATTCCATGGACTGTATAGTCCATGAGGTTGCAGAGAGTCGGACACGGCTGAGCGACTTTCACTTTCTGTCTGAGTAAGCACTTCAATCTTACTTGTCTTGCCCCATTTTACAGATGAGAATGCTGAGCTTTGCAAAGAGCTCACAACAGGCGTGGGAAGTGATGGATCCTAAAGCTGGCATCCGAGCGTGAGCCTGCAGCCCTGCCCATGCTCCTCAGGGAGCAGACCGTCGCCTTGGGTGATGTGGCCAGTGGGGCTGGCATTTGGGCTGGCATCTGACAGCCCAAACCCTGTCAAAAGAAGTAGAGTGTGTGCTAAGTCACTTCAGTCGTGCCTGAATCTCTGTGACCCCATGGACTGTAGCCCGCCAGGTTCCTCTGTCTGTGGGATTCTCCAGGCAAGAATACTGAAAGGGGGTTGTCATTCCTTTCTCCAGGGCAATAGAAATAGATAAATGGATAAATACATTGCATGTCGGTATATTTCTATGTGGGGATATCAAAGAGCCCTAAAACTGAATAACAGCAGATAACTAAAAGATGGAGGAACCTTCTCAATCACATTTGAATGAAAATAAACGATAGTCTGAGGCTTTTCCCCCTAGTTGGTATCCAGGGGACTTCAAAAAGTGGTCCTAACATTTATGAGCAAGTTCGGCTTTCTAGCACAGGCCAAGCAACCCTTCTGACAAAGCAGTTCCCTTCTCTAAGTCAGCGTGAATGCCTTTCAGATTGCTTCCTGTTGTTTAACTGGCCCCAGGTGTATGGAACTGAATTACACATAATCCTTGTTTATGATGCTCCCCTAGCACTCTCCTCGCAAGATCCTCTTCCTCTTGCCTCCCTCACTTCCTCCCTTCTTTATTCTCATCTAATAAACAGCAGTCCATCGTCATCTGACAAGGAAGTTGGACACCCAGGGCTGTTTGACACCCTCTTTTCCTCCTTCCCTCCCAAGGGGACAGACTTCATAAATCATGTGTCTGTCCTTCCTTTGCTTTTCATTTCATCACATTGAAATGCAACCCTCCAAATATTTTAAATTTGAGTCATTTTTAACTTTAGAAAGAGTAATATACGCTGTAATTTTTAAAGGATTTTTTTTTAAGAACCGTTTTGGATTTACAGAAAAATTGAGAGGATAATACAGAGAGTTTGTATAATCCTTTTGGACTTTTTCTCCCCCTCTCAGAATTTTATTGCTATTTTGGAAAATAGTTTGGCTCTTTCATGGAAAGTTGAGACTTCACAAATCTTACATACCAGCAATTCTTCTCCTAGGTATGTACAAAAGTATTCTTAGCAACACTATTATCAACACTGGAAACAGCTCAGATTATGTCAACAATAGCAGATAAATAAATATATTGCATGTGGGTATATTTGCATGTGGGGATATTACAGAGCCTTAAAACTGAATAACAACAGGCAAACAAAAAGATGGATGACTCTTTATCAATTGAATTTGAATGAAAATAAAAAAAAGTCGGAGATTTTTTTTCTCTAGTCAGTATCCAGGGAAATACAAAGAGCTGTTCTAACATTTAGGGGCAAGTTCGGCCAAAGGCCACCACCTTTGAGAACAGCATGAGCAAAAGTCAACAGAAAAGGGTGAGTCTCTGTTTGCAGGGGGACCACCCCAGGGTGGGTTTGGAGATTTGGGCCGAACAAGTTGAGTCAAGATGAGCAGAATGGAAAATACCTGTAGAAAGCCATAATCCATCCAGAGAGCCCTTGGTAGGGGAGGAAGGAGGGGGTGAAGTGGAGAGGGCTCTGCCAAAGCTGGAGAGAGAGAGAGAAGCCCGCTCCTGAGGAAGGCCCCAGAGAAAAGGACCCTGGAGTTGGCTGAACAAGTATTGCGGTCATCAGAGAGGAGCCCAGAACTGGGCAAAGACTTTGCCAAACGCTGCCCCAGCTGAACAAACTGTCCCTTAACCCCATCCAATTTCCACATTCACCTAGCAACCCTCACATTTTTCTAAAGTAACTTTTATTATAAAACTGTATAAGCTTATAAAAGAAATGAATTTTAAAAAGGCATAAAGTAGAGAGAAGGAACAAAAATCATCTGTGCTTTGGAGTATTTCATTTTACCTTTTTTTCATACACTAGTAATCATATTGTACACGTTATTTAACTCATGTCTTTTATCCAAATACATTTTCCCATTATAAACCCTTTGCAGTCATCTCTGTTTTTGAGCCATGCTGCAGGGCATCTTAGTTCCCTGGTGAGGGATCGAATCCTTGCTCCTTACAGTGTAAGCACAGAGTTTTAACCTCTGGACCCCCGGGGAAGTCCTTGTAGTCATCATTTTTAATGAATGTATCTGTTCATTGAGTTGAATCTCCCTTTGTTTCTCTCTTTTTCGCCCTATCATCCATCTATCCATCCATTCTTTGAGCCTGTCTATCTATCCCTCCATCTGTCTATTGCACCTCCACTTTATAGAATATATTCTATACAGAATTTGTGTATATATTCCAATGGCTGTTCTCCAATGGCTGGCGATTTTGGCTGTTTCTAGGTTTTCGCTATTATAAGTAATCCTGCCAGGAATGTCTTGGTGCAGAAAGCTTTTTCCATATTCAAATTATTTCCTTAGGAGAGATTTCTCAGAAGTAGAATTATTAGATCAAAGGTTTTGAATATATTTAAAGCTCATGATACTTAATGCCAGATGGCTTTCCAAATGTATGGTGGCTGTTCACCTTCCTGCAGACAGCCTATGATCAAACCTGCTTCATTGCACCTTCTCAAGTGCTGAGTGATCTAATTTTTAAATAGCTCTGCTAATTTCTGATGCCAGTTTAAAATAATCAGTGATATCTCAGAAAAGAAAGGAGAAGCCCTAGAGTGTTAGGGGCTGAGAAAGCTCTGTCCTGCCGTGTGAATCATGTGGCTGTCTGATTGGTTGAAAGTGAAAGTGTCCGTCACTCAGTCATGTCCTGTTCTTTGCGACCCCGTGGACTGTAGCCCAGGTCCTCTGTGCATGGGTTTCTTCAGGCAAGAATACTGGAGTGGGTTGCCATGCACTTCTCCAGGGGATCTTTCTGACCCAGGGACTGAAGTTGGACCCCCTGCGTTGCAGGCAGATTCTTTACTGTCTGAGCCACTGGAGAAGCCCGGCTACTAGCCTGTTATCAGAGATTTAAAGGCCAAAGAATCCAGCCAGGGATCTCTTTGCTCTCTCTTATCGGCAGCCCTGTTTGAGGAAAAGGATGTGATGGAAAGAAGGAAAAATAGGAGGACACCAGCCACTGGAGAGGCCACTGTTGGTCACCCGACCTCTATTTCACTCCTGTCCTCCCACAGACAGAAGCTGCAGTTTGTTCAGGCCGCTGAGTAGATTCACTGCTCACAGGAAGTGTGAGCTCCAACCTCATCCCCAGGAAATGAATCACCACTGGACTAATGTAGGCTTAATAGTATCATTCCCACCGGCCAACCATTGGTCAGAAGTGGGCATGGGATGCAGTTATGGTGAATGAAATGTAAGTCAAAGTTGGGTAGATGGGACAGATGTGGCTAGCATGACTCGTTAGCCCTCTGCCCTATTCTTTCTTCTGATCTGGGATGTGAATAAAAGGTCAGAGGCACGGCAGCCTCCTTGTGACTCTGAGCTGATAAGCATGAAGACCAAAGCCAACAGCAAGGATGGCCAGGCATAAAGATAGAGTCTGGGTGTTTGAGCAGCTGATCCACCCTTGGACTATGTAGCCCCAGACTTCTTGTTATGCAGAAAAACCACTTTAGACTGTTGATGCCACTTTGGTTGGCCTTTCAGTTACTTGGGTTTGGATGCAGTCCTACTAAGAGGTGCACTGGCATACTGTCTTAGTCAGGACAAATCATGCTAGCTGCTGTAACAAACATAGGGCTTCCTTGCTGATTCAGTGGTAAAGAACCCTCTTGCCAAGCAGGAAGTTCAGTCCCTGGGTTGAGAAAATCAGTTCCCAGACCAGGGATGGAACTCCCTGCACTGGCAGGTGGATTCCTAACCATCTAACCACCGGGGAAGTCCCAGCTTGTCTTCTCTTAAATGCTTTTTTTTTCATCACAGTCATGAGTACTGATGCTGTGCAAAACTCTGGGCCACACTTGGGGCTCAGATACAGATGAATTGGGGCTCTTCACCCTCAAGTAACATGCCAAATGGTCAGCATCTATGCCCACACATGACCGGGGAAAGGACAGGAGAAGAGTCAGGAGAAGTGCTGTGGCCAAGAGCCCAAAGCTCTGAACCACACAGGGTCTCACAGGGGAAGCTCACTGGTCGGGGCAGCGCTGGCCTCTCTGCCATCTCGATGCTACCATTCCTTCATCTGATCAGGCAATCCGTGCAAAATGCTGAGGACGGTGTCTGGCACAGGGCACTTTCTTTTCATTCCTTCATTCACTGATTAAGTGGTTATTTGGTTGATGGGTTGATTGATTCATTCATGCAGCAAACAAGGAAGGAATGTGTGTGATGTGCGAGGTGCTGAGCTGGCTCTGAGGACAGGCAGCGAGCTCTGTAGGATTATAAATCTTGCAGTGCTATTCAGTGGAGGAACCGAACAGATATACAGGTAATGACAGCACAGTGGTGGGAGGTGTGCTGTTCATTGCGGAGGAACACAGGATGGACAGCCGCCTTTCCTTGAGAGGTTAGGGAGGGCTTCCTGGAGGAAGGGATGCCTAAGCAGAGTCTTGGAGGATGAACAAGGAGGAACTGGCCAGGCAGGGATGGTTACATAATTTCCAGGGCTCAGTGCAAATGAAAATGCAGGGCTTCTTGTTCAAAAGGCAGGGAAAGTGCCATTGGAAAGTACTAAAATACAAAGCTCTTTCCTTTCTTCCCTAGTCTCTCTCTTGACTTGGAATTTTTTTTTTTAATTTTATATATAATTGTACTCTAAAGAAAAATTAAACATTTAAATTGTTGGCATGCATTTAATCATTCATCTCTCTAGTGTGTAATGCCAGTTTTAAATGGAAATATAAGAACATTTAATTCATACACAGAACCACTGAAATGACACAAGTCCTATTTCATAGCTCTGGCGTGCACATGTACTCCATTCTTACCAAAAAAGTGGCAATGCCCAACTATTTTTATGTTGCTTCTGGATAGAATTGAGTTCATAGGGATGTGTCTGTGCATGCTCAGTTGCTCAGTCGTGTCTGACTCTTTGCGACCCCATGGATGGTAGCTTTCCAGGCTCCTCTGTCCATGGGATTTTTCAGGCAAGAATACTCGAGTGAGTTGTCATTTCCTCCTCCAGGAGATCTTCCCAGAGATGGAACCTGGATCTACTGTGGCTCCTGCATGGGCAGGAGGATTCTTTACCCCTGAGCAAACTCTCTGCCTTAGTCCTACTGCTGAGCGAGGAGGGACCCAAAAGGAAAAGGACTGAGGTTTCCTGGCTCTCCCTTATCTTCTGTATCACTTTTCAGCATAATCAACTGCCTAACACAGAACAAGACGTATCTTAGGAAGGAAGAGACTGGGCTCCTTGGTCCACGTGTCTCAGAACTCCATGAGCGCACATGTTCACGGCAAGTTCTGGTTTGACTGGAGAGCGTGGCCTCACTCACTCTCACACATCATGCGCTCATCTCCAGCTCACTTTGAGTCCCACTGACCTTGCACACACTGTGGGTTCTCCGGAATCCCGTGTGGGTGGCGCCCAGGGAACAGAGACACATGCTGAGCATAACTGCTCCGCTTGTGAGCATCGTCCCAACATTCACAAAAACAAGTTCAAAGATGAAATTATTGAGAATTTTAAGAGGGCAACAGCAGAATATTAAATGAAGCGTGGAGCCCGCCTGAGCGTGGCCCAGGTACAGGATGAGGGGATTACAGAAGCCGGTCGCAGGTGTGAACAGTGCTGCAGGAGAATGAGATGCACAGAACCCTGGTGTACACGCATATCGGTGTACCTTCTCTGCTCACACGCACGTGCCATTGTCCCATCTGACATCACTTACAAAATCCAAGTTCAAAGATAAAACTGAAGAATTTCAAGATGACAACGGAGAGCCTGAAGTCCAGTGCGTGGCCCTTGTGAGCAGGAGGTCCTCTGAGCATGGGACTCTATGCGATTACTCAGGGCCAGGGGAAGGCAGCTGGGTGGAGGAGGGCTTCCACGCACAGGGAAGGGGCTGGGTGAAGCCCCAAGGCCGCTCCGAGCTCTGTGTTCCCTTCTGTGGTTTATAAGGTTTGGAGCTCCCAGTACCCTGCTCCTACCATCCCTGTCCACTTGTTATCACTCCCTCTCCTTCACCACTGTGGCTGTTCCACAACTCTGGGGGCTCCCTGGGTAATGCTCTGGGGGTACTGATTCCAGCTGGACAGGCCTGAGAGGTGGCTGGTTCCCAGCGACCTGGTGCAGATGGAGCCACCGCCTGTAGCTGCCTACCCAGGTCTCAAGCAGGCCTGGCAGGCTAAGGGCTTATGGGAAGCCCTGCAGGAGTGGTGGGGAGTGGGGGGGGGGGCGTCTCTTCCTCTTTTCCCCTGGTTGACACCAAGGCTGTCCAGAGTAGGGGAGCCCCATATGTTCCTGCCACCCCTGCACTCAGCCTCCACCTGCCTCCCCTTCTCCTGTCCCTCTTTGCTGCCTCCACCCAATAACAGGGCAGCCTTTTGAAAGCACACATTTGTGGTCGTTGTTCAGTTGCTAAGTTGTGTGACCCCATGGACTGCGGCACACCAAGCCTCCCTGTCCCTCACTATCTCCCAGAGTTTGCCCAAGTTCATGTCCACTGAATTGGTGATGCCATCCAATCATCTCTTGCCTGTGTCCAAACCTTGACCTACCAGTTTGGCTGATCATCCTTGGCCAGGGTGCCAGCATTCCTACCCCCTCCCAGGCTCATCACCACCTGAGCTAGTCTCTTTCTGACTGTAGGACCAGGGAAAGTGGCTACAGAAGGCGCATCGTGATGTCAGCTGCCCGGGGTGGGATGTAGGCTGTTGGGGAGCATGGATGCTCAGGGTCAGACAGCTGGACATTGACAGCCAGTTCTGCTAAACTGACTGGAAGCTGGAAGGATGAGCAACCCTGTAAAGTGACAGGAAGTCTGGAGGGTAAGACTGGGAGGTGGAGCGAAGCAGAGGACAGAATCTGCTTCTGGCAGCCACCTCTCTAGTCTCCTTCTCAGCCTTTAGTCCGAGCTGCTTGTAATTAGCCATCTGTAGTTCCTCATAGTGTAGCGGGCTGCACTGAGGTTCTAGGAGGCCCAGAGCACTTCCTGCCACTTCTGGTCCAACTGCATCTATTTCTGGCAGCTTAATTTTGGATGCTGTGCTCCCAGCGTGGGAAGGTAGGCAGGAAGGGCATTTAGGTAGCTGGACCAGAGGAGGAAACCATGGCCACATGACTTTTTGAACCCTGTCCCATCAAGAACAGACTGCTTTTGGCAGCTAGATGGTATTGCCCCCACCTACTTGAAGGCAGTAAGGCCAGGAGGGGAGGGGACTGGCTGAGCAGAGGCCAGATCCAGCTGGGATAGAAAGTACTTTCTTGTACTTTTGCAAAAGAGCCCTCACATTATAAGTGACTCAGGCCACCTGTAAGGATGGGCTTGAAGTCTGATGGGTCCAGACCTGTCTATCCAGGGTCACATGGGGAATTGTGGAAATATTAATAACAAGATGTCTGGGGCTTCCCAGGTGCTGCTAGTGGTAAAGACCCTGCCTGCCAGTGCAGGCGATATAGAGACCTGGGTTTGATTCCTGGATTGGGAAGATCCCCTGGAGGAGGGCACGGCAACCCACTCCAGTGTTCTTGACTGGAGAATCCCATGGACAGAGGAAGCTGGTGGGCTACAATCCACGGGACCGTGAAGAGTCGGACACAACTGAATTGATTCAGCACACATGGGGCCAGCTCAGGGCCTGGTTCTCCACAGAGCCAGTCTTCTGTCTCTTTCTTCCATTATAAAGGCATCTTGGGGTGAAAAACGCTGGGATGGGACTGGAAAATTCATCTTCAGGGACTTCAGTGAGTGTGAAATCCACAGGCCTGAAGGTGGAGGCCAGTGGGGAAGAATTTAGGTGGGGATGGTCTTTGAAATTCAGTCAGAGCAGGAGGGGTGACTGACAAGTCTCCTGATATGTAAGAAAGAAGAAGGGTAGTTCTCAAAATCTAAGGCTGATGGGTTGTACTTTTGACCAAGTTCCTCCTTGGCACGAAGTCTGAGACATTATAAACCACAGAAGAAGATGGTGCTCCTGAAGAAATTGGATTTCTTCATTACTACTTTGTTTATTTGTTTACTCACACAGCTGAGAAGAGGGCTGATGCTCTATCCATGAGTTTGTAAGAGAACTGACCTCAACCCAGGGTGATGCTGTTTTCCTTTGGCCGTGAGATTACTATGGGTGTCTCAGGAAGATATGCTGCTTGTAGGCTATTTGAGAATTTGTCTGGGCATTTGAGAGCCCTGCTTGAAAACTCCATGAACCACAGATGGAAACACAAACTGAATGTTGACAGATAGGTAGGATTGAGTTTGGTTGCTCAATCAGCCACGAATCTGGTAACTCTCTAAAATCGCCAATATTTGACTGCTTTGGCCTACAAAAATGGCCATTTTGTATGGTTCACCTATTATTTATTGGACTAGGGAGCTACCTAATCTCTTTCCAACATGAGGGCTTTGTACTGCTATGAAGATCTGTCCAGAGGGGTCAGAACTTCAACCACTGCAAGGCAGAGTGAAAAGAGCTCTGATTCTGGACCCAGAGGCCCTGGATTCAAATCCTGGCCCCACCAGCCCTAGGATTCACGAAGGAACATGTGTAGCCTGGCCAACACTGTTCCTGCCCCTCTGTGCTAAGGGCCCCTGCTCTGTGGCCTTGTCTCTGCTCTGTTGCTTTGTTTCTGCTGTCCCTGGTGTGAGATGTTGAGCAGGGATGTGGCCTGGAGCTATCAGGTCAGAGCTGGAGGGAAGAGGAGTAGCTGTGCATTGGGTCTGGGATCTGCAGAAGGAGCTGAAATGGAGACAGACAGCGGAGCCCAAAGATGGGGAGGCACTACGAGCAGAGTGACACCGGAGGCAAAATGTAGATGGCGGCTGGGGATGAAGACACAGCCAGGCACTCAAGTGTCTACTGAGCTGTTATTATCTCAGATTATTGCAAAACCCCCTTCCCTAGCTCAGTAGCTTCCAATAGCAAGTCTCTGAGGATCGCCAGATGAAAGGATGCTGACTGGTTTGACTGGGTGCCTATATCAGGCAGTGGTTGGGTTTGTTCTGGGGTCAAGGAGGAAAAGGTAACGGCTTGCTAGGACATGCTTTCCTCAAGTGGGAAATGGAAATATGCCATGTACCTTAAGGCTGTCACTTCCACCTAAACCCTGTTGGCCAACACAAGCCATGGGCCAAACCCAATATGAATGGAGCGGGAAAGCGCACAGGTCCTAAGGGGGCGGGGTCGGGGCAGGGAGTGATCGCTGAACCAGAATCCATTTCGGCATCGTACTCCAGCCTGGACAGGCAGGGGGACTAGGGTGAGGGCCCGCTGAAGAGCTTCTCTTTACAAGTCTGGGCATACATTTGCCATGAATCTTCAGGAACATGCTCTGTGGTCCTGAGAGTTTCTATAATACAAACAACCACTCGCGTTTTGCTTCCTGGGTCACATACCTTATTGCCAATCTTCGGATCAGCCCTGCCAAGTGGTAGTGTCCCTGTAGTCTCCAGTTGAGGAATTTGAGTCTTTGTGATACCTACTGAGTTTTCCTAGCCCATCAACCAGGATTCCAGGGCAGTGCTGCATGCTTCAAGGTCTGTGCTCTGCCTGGTGCTGACCTTGAAGGCATGAGCCCTGGGGGGCAGGAGATTCTGGCTTCAAAGGCTGCAAAGAGGCATGTAGGGGCAGAGAGGGCTCTTTATATTCCACAAAAGAATTAGAGGCTATAACCTTTCACGAGCCGGATGAAACTCATCCTCAGTCACCTCCCTAGGGTCTGCTAACATGGCTGGCTTCGGAGTAGCATGGGGGTAAACTGCAGTTTGTTTTTTTTTAATTTTTTAGCTGCATACGGCATGTGGGGTCTTAGCTCCCGATCAGGGATTGAAACCACACCCCCTGTATTGGAAGCGCAGAGGCTTAACCACCGGAGCCCCGGGGAAGTCCCTAAACTGTGGTTCTTAATGGTGAAATGGATCAGGCTGACGACATCACGTTGGCCCACCGAAAGGCAGGAGGTGAGAAGCCATCACTGCTCAACAAGGTTGCCTTTGGTGAGAGCGTAGCTCTGCCACTGGCTGCCTTGGCCATGGAGATGCTCAGTAGGTGACAAACTGCATTCCATGGCACAGCACCACAGATGACCTTGCAAGGATTGCTTGACTTTCGCAGCCATTGATTTTGCTGAGATGGATGGCTCAGCTCCTGCCGGCACATGCCACAGCCCAACCCCCCAAGCCAGACTGAGCTTTGGGGGTCTGACATGTGGGTTACCCCTGGAAATGACCTTGGGAGAACCATCTTAGGGCCTGGGAGTAGGGCCATTTATATTCATGAGGAAATTGACAATCGTGTGCTGTGGGCTATAAAAAGGGCCTTGGTGCAAGGCTACTAAAATCAATATTCTGTGAGGCCTTAAGTGTTGGGGAATGAGGTGCTGTTTGCTTCAGGTTTGCCTCTAAAATTAGATGAATTAGTGTAATGAATTCTTGCAACTCATTTGCATATGTTGCTAATTTAATTTTCGAGGGAAACGCTAGGAAAGACAGTACTGTGGATGCAGGAGTCGGGTCTGACCTATTTTCTGAGCTGTGTGTGTCTGCACATTTCTCTCTAGATGAAGCTGCTGGGCTGTGCTTTAGAACAGATGGAATGGCCTCAGCCTACCAGATATGAGTTTCAATGTCCAGGAAAGGAAACAGGGTGGCTTGTGAACTTTGGGGACACTCTGGTTCTGGCCACAACTGACCTGGGGGTGTGACTCCGGGAAGGAGGCTCAGCCTCCTAGAATTCCATTCAGCATCTCTTCCAAATATGTGTCCATGTGCATGAGGCTGGAATCCCGATGGTCACTGGGAAGAGGCCACATAGACCCAGAGGCTCTTGCTCAGCCTGAGCGTCTCTCTGGGGCTGTGTCTTCTGGTCCTTAGTCTGTGCTCACTCAGCCTCCCTTTCTGGGGAGCAGGCACCAGCTGAGAGTCTGGGGGACATGGGCAGGGAGAGTCTCTGTCCTGGCCCCCGGGGCCACCGTCTTCTCGCAGCATTGACTCTGGAGGCCGATCCCGGCCACATGATGGGATAAGCACTTCACCACTCCAGCAGCATCCCAGCCACGCGGGGAAAGGAGATGCCCCATGCCGTGTGGAGAGAGCCAGGCCGTGACTGACTCCCGGTGCAACCCCCTCACCCCGGCGCCGGTTAGTAGCCCACACCACCTTCATTGACAGCCTGGAGCGCTGTCTCCTTGCTGAGCTCCAGGGAGAATCTTGCTCTTCCGGGAAGTCACTAAACTCCTCTCTTGGTGGACCAAGGGCTGGACCCTACTCCAGGAAATCAGGTTTTCCCATTTCAAGTACATGTTTCGCTTGACATATGTAGACAAGGTTCCAGAAGCCCAGAGCATGAGTATGGGAGTGTGTGTGTGTGTGTGTGTGTGTGTGTGTCAGGGGAGAATTTAAAGTAGGGGTGGGGAACAGTGGCAAATGAGGTGAAAGCTCTGTGAAGATAGTCTAGATTTCTCAGTCATCAGAAGGAGGGAGGGAGAATTTGTAAGTCCCCCGTTAGAAGCTCTGAAGCAGTATGTCCACCTCCCGGCGGGTCACCTGTGTCTTCACCGCTCCATGGACCTGTCTTGCACATCCCACCTCAAGCCTCGGTGCACAGAGGTGAGTGGAGGGTGGGAGCACTCTTACTGTCATGGTGCGAGCACCTCGATTGACCCGGGGCGGAATGAATGAGGCTCTGTCAACAGTGCTCTTTGTATAGGTCTGCCCCTCACCAACCCTTGTCCCATATACATTCTGGAACATTCTGGCCAGGAGATTTAGCCAAACCCTGGAATTACTTCTTGAACTTCTCAAGAGTGTTCTTGGCTAGCTCAGGACCATGGGAATTTGTGGAAATGTGTCATCATTTTTGCCAACTGCAAAATCCCCCAGGTCAAGTGTCCAACTTCCCCTAAGCAGGAAAGGCCGGAAAAAAATTCTGCCAAAATCTAGTTGTCTTTAAGAGAGGAGGCCCAATCTGGCTTTCCCCCATCAACACCAGGCTGGCTGGCTTCCTCCTCTGCCCTCCAGGACTCTAGCTGGGGAGGATGGCCAGGTGTTGGGATCCTTGCCCTGGACCCCTGCTGCCTGGGCTGGAACCTGGCTCATCCCTGTCTTGCAACTCCAGGCAAGAAACTCAGTCTCTCAACTTCAGTTTTCTCATCTGTGAAATGGGGATGGGGTGGGTCTCACCTCATAGGCGGCCTGCTTGGGCAATCACTCAGTTGTGTCTGACTCTGCGACCCCATGGACTGTAGTCAGTCAGGCCCCTCTGTCCACGGGATTATCTTGGCAACAGTGTTGGAGTGGGTTGACATTTCCCCCTCTAGGGGATCTTCCTGACCCAGGGATTAAACCCGCATCTCCTTCAGCTCCTGCATTGACAGGCAGATTCTTTACCACTGAGCCACCTAGGAAACCTTCACCTTGTGGGATGATGGAGCAAATGCACTAATGCTGGTACCGGGTTCTGTACAGTGCCAGGTACGTGATCTTATCCATGTTAGTGCAGGGATGCTACTGGCTTCTGCAGCATCACTGATACTGCCAAGTCATCTAATGTCTGAAGCTGTTTCTCACTGTAGCTGGTATGGGACAGACAAGGCCCTAAGCCCCTTTCCCAACCCCTAGACTAGCCTGGATGCCCAGAACTCCACACCCACCTGTGCTTTCTGTGTGTGATGTCTATAACGTGAATGAGACCCCCTCAGATAAGGCACCCTGTGCAGTGCACGACCTGAACACCCATACAAGCACACCCTGGGTTCTGAATACAGGCAGGCTAGGATGACAGACTCCTGGACTTGAACCTGGACTCCCCTACTTACTAGCTTGAAGGAGTGTTTTGCATAAATTAACCCCTTGTTGCACTTAACTGTTATTAAAATGAAGCTATGAAAGTGGCAAATCCTGGCTGCCTGTGGTCCTGGGTATAGTCAGCATCATAGCTCTTGGCTAACAAGATGGGTTTGAGGTCTCCTGAATGTAGGGTTCAGGACTGGGAAGGGGGGCAACCCTGAACATTTTCAAATGGTGTCCTGGGCAATTCTGGCAATCATAGCCTGTGCTCACACCCTCCAGACGAGCCAAACACCCAGAGTTCTCCAAATGCCCAGCGTTTCTGTCTTATGTCCAGGCTCCTGTTGTCCCCTGCCTGGACCATTCACACTTGCTGAACTTGATTTGTCCCTTCAGGCTCCATGTGAATGCCCAGATCCCTCCTGGGCTTCCTCGGTGGCTCTGTGTAGGAGGGTGTCTGTCAGTTTGGGCCACCAGACCTGCATTGGGCCCCCCTGGATGGTGCACAGCCTGAGGGCCACTGGGGCTGAGCAGACACCCCCTCAGCAGGCACCCAGCACCTGGGTCATCAGCGAATACAGATGCCAGCCTCTGGGTCTCCCCACCTGGACCCTGAGCTCTGGGAGGCACACACTTGCTTCTGTGTCCTTGAATCTGAATCTGTTCAGAAACTGGGGAAGGGGAGAAAGGAGTCAGCTGTCCAAGAGGATGTTCATAAACTCCTCCAGAAACCACATCTCCGGGGGGCTTGGGGCTGACATTCCTGAAGGAAACCAGAGATTGTTCTACAAAAATATCCTTTCAAAAATAGCAGCTGTTTTTGTTTTGCTTCCTAAAGGCAGTGGAGCACAGCTTCCTGATTTGGGAAGAGAAGTATCTGAGCGGTGTCAGGAAGACCCGGGGGTCAGATCCGTGTGGGTGGGGTCAGGAGCTCAGGGTCCTGCCCGCTTTCCTCCTGGGAGTCCCCGAGGGCCAGGTGTGGTCACCGGCTGTCCCTCCTCAAGGCGCAGCCCAGTGGGGGCAGTGACCAGTGACACATGTAGCCTTCTTATTTTTCACCCTTTAGGCTTCTTCTCTCCCCGCTAGCATATAACCAGTTGGTTAAGGAGAGCTCCAGGGTCTCACAAACTGAGGAGTGAGTCTCAGTTTGATTAATTTTGCAGCTATGAAGAACGTAACCTCCCAGGGCCTCATTTTCTGCATCTGTAAAATGGGAGTAACAGCAGTCAGATGATTACTCTCCTATCTCCTATGAGGGCAATGAGGCTCAGAGAGTCATGATGCAGAAGAATCAGGAGACAGTCTGCCTCCGAAGCCCCCTCTCCTGGTGCCCAAGGCCCTCACAGCACATGGGGCCTGGCTGGGAGCCCCACTTTGCCCTGGCGGGCTCTCTTGCCCCATGTGCCCTCAGGCTGGCAGGCCCCACATCCCAGATGGTCCGCAGAGGATGCCTTTAGTTGTGACATTGGAGTCCATGTCTTTCCCTTTTGCTTTTCTGTTTTCCCAAAGTTCTGCCTTGGGCTGCATTGTATTTGAGGTCAGAAAGGCTGAAACAATAAGTGCCATTTAGGAAAAAATTGGTTTTGCTGAGCACTTCTATTTTCTGTTCTTGACTGGGACCCTTAGAGGCCCTGAAGGGGAGGTTGGAAGGATGTCTGTGGGGGGCTTCAGGTGTCCATGTGGTAGTGGGCGGCACTGGGCCATAGGGGTCAGGCACAGGGCTGGCTCCGCTGGGATCTGGGCTTGGCCCTGGGCTGGGCAGCCTGTGGGAACCAGCCCATGTTCTGGCCTCTGGAGGGGCTTGCAGAGAAGACCTGTCTTTGGTATGTCTGCGCAGTACCCTCCCACTCCCTCCTCCACAGTGTTTTTCTAGAACTATCACCAACCCGCACTGCTGTGCCTCCGGGGACATGGTTTTTCTCAGCCCCTACTTCGGCCGGGGCTACTGATAAAACCCCAACCCCCTGGTCAGGGCCTGGGGACATTTCTACCCAAGTCTTCTGCTCCTGTGGACATTTTGACCCCAAAGATATTTCTAATGTAAGCATTTTAATCAGAATTACCCAACAGTGATGAGTGTTCATCTAAAAAGTACCAGAATTCCACAGGGAACTCCATTAAGCCAATTTAATCCCTATGTCAATTCTCTATACAGCTCAGTCAAACCATTTCCGTTTCCATTTTGCTGGAATTATTTTCTTAGAGATCAATTCTTTTGCATTTAGAATTTCACAGTGGAGATTTGCTTCATAAATCAGGTTTAAAAAAAAATCCATCTCAGACTTTACTAATTGCAGCTTCTGCCACTGGAAGTGGCCACAGTTTCCATCAAAGATCATTTTCCTGGGCTATGTTATAGTTGGTATTATTTCTGAGTTTATCCATGAGGAAACAGTGAGGAATTTTATGAGGCAGGGAGATGGGGAGGCTGGGAACAGTGGAGAAGGGGAGGGAGAGAAAGCAGGAGGGGAACCCAGAGAGAGACACACACACAGAGGCCCCTGGGCAGAAACAGGGCTGCAGCTGGCCTGGTGGGTGGAGAGAGAGGGGGCGAAGGTCAGAGCATCCACTTGGCCTCAGGCCATCACATGGCACAGTCCCACACAGTCGTGTCCTGCTCTGATTCCATCAGTGAGGCCCTGAGAGGTTCATCTCAGTCTCTCGGCTTTTCCAGGAAGATACAGTCCTGTTCTGCACAGTTTTGGTTTTAAAATGTAGGTTTTTAAAAATGTGTTCATCCAGATGGAAGGCAGGATTCTTGATCCACCCTGGGTGTTTACTGCAATAGTGTTTCCTCTGGGCTCCTGATTGTTTCCCGACTGTGTAGATTATGCACACAGGAGGGTTAGGAGGGAAATTCATTAATTTCACAGCCAACCAGGGGCTTTATTGCGCAGCTGGCAACTCACCTCCAACAGGTTTTGGCAGCTAATGAAGGTGAGTCTCAAAGTGGGGGTTATCCCTTCAGGACTGAAATGGAGGCAGATCTAAGGATGTTTGAGATCTGGGGGCGCGGGGGTAGATTGTTACCCAGAACAGCCTCAAGAATTCATCAGAACTGACCTGCTGATTCCCTGGCGTGAGCGACCTCACAGTAGTACCCAGGCTGGCCCCAGGGTGACCGCTTCTGATCCATGTGTCTCTTGGTGAGCAGGGGCGGGGGTGGCAGCTTGTGATTTACTCTCGGACTGAAGGGGATTGAGCTGAACAGCCACCCCTGGGAAAGTGGGGATTAAATAGCCCTTTATATCCAGCTGCTCTTGCTTCATTGGCCTTACTAACAAATCTCATGATGAGGCTCCAGGCCACTGAGACACCACAATTCAAAAGCGTCAGTTATTATAGCATAATAATATATATAAAAAATATATATACTATATGTATATAGTTATATATATCAGAATAATAACAACTAAAATGAATAAGAAACAAATAATAAAGTATGGTACTATATACTATATAATAATTGCATAGTAATAATTATATACACTTATAATAATATTCAATTATTATTATTCATATACAATTATTTAATAATTATGTTGTAGTTGGTTATGAATAAATTGCTATTAATAAATTAGTAATAATAATAATAATGATTATCAAATAGTAGTGCATCCCCTTTCACCTATACCTTCTCCCTAATTACTTCCCTGGTAGCTCAGTTGGTAAAGAATCCTGCAATGCAGGAGACCCTGGTTCGATTCCTGGGCTGGGAAGATTCCCTGGAGAAGGGCATGGCAACCCACTCCAGTGTTCTTGCCTGGAGAATCCCCATGGACAGGGGAGCCTGGTGGGCTACAGTCCATGGGGTCACAGAGACACCAACATGACTGAGGGACTGAGCATTCATGCACAAGTCTTTGCAGTTGTGATGCACAGCACATCCCAGCTCATCTGACCCCTCACAGTGGTGCCTTTTTGCTATCAGGTTGGGAATAATTGAAGTTCAGAATTCCATCCTCAGAGCTTCCTTCCTAAGGCCATTTCTTACACAAACTGTTGTGGGCTGGGACCCCTCCACCCCAAGAAGCAGATCCTAGTAAGTGGTTTATTGGGGAGGTGATCTTAGGGAACGCCCAAAGTGGGTGAGAGAGCCCACGAAAGGGGGGCTATGAAGCCAGTTCCCAGCTTGGAGCCCGTTCCCAAGGAACTCTGTCTGCACAGAACATAGTTCAGAGTTATCCCAGAGGGGCACGGGTGCTGGGCTACTTAGCCTCCAACTCCCTTCAGCCATGGCTTCTGGGGGCCTTCATTCTCCAACTTTTCATTCTCTTAGATCTTCATGGACTAAACTCATTCTGACCTTGGACTCCTGGATACTGGAAAGCTCTTTCTCTAAATCCAAGATCGATTGCTGTGGAGGCTGAAAACAGTCCCTAAACATCTCTTAATATCCAGATCCTAAGGCCTGGATATTTAAATGTTACCTTACCTGGAGAAAGTTCCTTTACAGATGTGATTAAGTTAAGGATCTAAGGATAGGGAAACTACGCTGGATTATTGTAGAGGGTCCTACTTGCCATCACAGTATCCTAAGTGAAAGTGAAAGTTGCCCAGCCGGGTCTGACTCTGTGACCCCACAAACTATACACAGTCCATGGAATTCTCCTGGCCAGAGTACTGGAGTGGGTAGCCTTTCCCTTCTCCAGGGGATCTTCCCAACCCAGGGATCTTCCCTCATAGCTCAGTAGGTAAAGAATCTGCCTGCAATGAAGGAGACTTGGGTTTGATCCCTGGGTCGGGAAGATCCCCTGGAGGAGGGCATGGCAACCCTCCAGGATTTTTGCCTGGAGAATCCAGTGGACAGAGGAGGTTGGCTACAGTCTATGGGATTGCAAGAGTCGGACATGACTTAGTGACTAGACCACCACCACACCGCCATCCTTCTAAGAGAGACAAGGTGCATATGAGGCCAGAAGAGATCACGTGAGCACAGAGGAACGGTATCATCAGAGCTATGTGGCCATGAGTGAAGGAACGTGGCAGCAGCAGCCCCAGAGGAGGCAGAAACTCCTGGAGCCCCTAGAGGGCCACAGCCCTGCCCCCGCCTTGATTTTCACCCAGCGATACTGATTTTGGCCTTCTGGCCTCCAGGATTGGAAGGAAGTAAATGTCTGTTGTTTTAAAGTGCCACCCTTAGGGTAATTTTTTTCCCAGCAGCCCCAGGAAACTAACACAGTGTTTCTGGACTTCACCCCGGCTCCCCGCTCTGCCAGGTCATCCAAGATCTCTAGAAGCCCCTGGTACCCCCAGTGTCTTTCTTCTTGCAGGCAAAGCAGAACCCTGGTATTCTCTCCTGGATCTCCTGGGGAAAGACCCCCAGATCATTGCTATCACCAGAGCTTCTCCTCCCAGCAGAACATGAAGAGTGACTATCACCCTGTCCTTGGCCCACCTACTCTGTTCAAGCCTCTTAACTTTCCATGGACTTTTTTTTTTTTTTAAAGAACTAAGATTGGCATGTAGGATCTTAGTTCCCTGATGAGGGACTGAATCTTCACCCCCTGCAGTGGAAGTACGGAATCTTAACCACTGGATTGTCAGAGAAGTCCCTCGTCCCAACATGTTAATCTTTTCCCAAAGAGCTGAGGGCAGGATGGAAGGATTCTAATGCCTTTGGCCACCCACATACTCCTCTCTCCTTGAAGGTAAGAAGTTGCTGGTCTGCTTGGAAACCACTGGCTGTCTTTGGGTCTCACTGGCAGGCACAGTCATTCTCTTGAAAGGTAGTAGAGGTCAGAACCACACTCTGCTCCACCTGTAGCCAGGTGGGTTGGCAAGCCAGTCATCTTCATCCTTGGGCCTGCCCAACCGATGTGTTCAGTGTCAGCCCCACAGTCCCGGTCACTCTAGTCCTGAAGGAATGCCCTGCAGGAATCCTGTTCCAGGCCCCACTGCCAGGCGTTAGCTTATCCCTCCCAGGGAGCTCTGTACCCGGGGCCATAAGGTGCTTGCCCAGCTGTTGAAAAGATCAATATTCATTTGGCAATGTGAATTCTTGCCAATGCATTCTCCCACGAGTTGTGTCTTTGGCAGGAACCCGAGGTGGTGAGTGGTAGGGTTCAGACGCCCCCACCCCCAATTCTGAAAGACCACTCGGAAAGCAGGGGTGAAGTACAGAGCAAATGCTCAACACACAGCAGTGACTATAGCCATGACCTCTAATACGACAGCTTCTTCCCGCTTTCCATAAATATTTGTGGAATTGAATGGATGAGTGACAATCGCAGCCACAAATGTGTTTGCTGTTTCAGAGCTTGTTGGGTATGTAAGTGGCATATTTGATCAAATTGCCAGGAGAGAGGAGGACGAGGGGGCATTGGTCTTTGCCCAGGAAAGACAAGGGAAGAGGGATTTCACCTTAAAGAGGGTCTATATACCCAGTCCTAGTTAGGTTTCTGGCTGGCTGTAGCTGATGCCAATATGATTTCAAGGTTTTCTGACCTTAGAAGAGGAGATGAAATGAGCCCCTCCCGGCTACTCTGGTGTCCTGGGGGTCTTCACGTGGTAATTGCATAGGGATTTGCAGCAACTAGTTCTCTCTCCCTCATTCTTCTGCATGGGTGAAGAAAGAAAGTGCAGGAACACACAACAGGCTGAATCAATACTGGGCCTTCTCCCAGAGTCTGGAAGCTCAACCCAAGAACTGATGTCAGCACAGCCAAGCCTGAGCTTGTCATGCCCCTCATATATTGTAGACTGACCCTCTGTGTCCACCTCCATGGCTGGGTCAGCTCCCAGCATCGCCTCTAGAGCACCTCCCAATCTTTGCTAACGATTCCAGAATGCCTACAAGCTGAGTCAAAAAATTATGACCATAACGTGTCACTAACTTCTAAGAGTAATGAGCTAGGAAGTCACAGATCACTAGTTCTCCAAAGATCCCAAAGTCCTAGCTGAGTCATGCAAATCTTCCTACTCCAGTCAATCAGGACCCAAGACTAAATGTTAATACAAATCATCTGGAGAGCTTGTTAAAGAGGCAGATGCTGATGTTGTAGGTGTGGGGTGGGGCCTGAGACTCTGCATTTCTAACAAGCTTCCAGGTGGTGCTGATGCTAGTGGTCTGCAGAGCACACCTTGAGCAGGATAAATTTAGACACACAAAGTTTACTGGTTGAGTACTTACTATGCTTCAAATTTAGATCACTTTCTGCAAAGCTTAAGCAAATCTCAACCTCAGACCTCTATTTTCCATTGTGTAGAATGCTGTTTTCATAATTTTGTTACCATTCAGACTTTTGCATTTGTAACTCCGTTAGGAACTATCTCACCCCCATTTTGCCTATGACAGAAAACCAATCTGAATTTTCTCCAGGGGACTGTTTCTGCCCTTGACCTTCATTTCCTGTTGGGCTGTTGATTTTGAGTGGATTAAACAATGTCCCCTTCTGCAGACTCTAGAAATTCTATTCTAGGTTCAATGTTAATGCAATCCTGATTCTACATTCAAATGAGGGCACTGGGGATCTGAGTGAGACAAGGACTCTTCCTTGTGATGCAGGTGTTTCAAACTAGTGCTCAATAACCCTTGCATCCAACCCCACGCCCTCCACCCCTTGACTCGGTGGGGAGCATCAGCATCTTCCAAGCCTCCCACTGCTGGAGCCTGCCTCCCTCCCTCCCTGGCCTCTGAGGAGTGGGGAGTGAATTAGCCCATCTGTGACTCTGGTACCTGGTGCATTGTGTGTGCGTGTGTGTGCTGAGTTGCTTTAGTTGTGTCCGACTTTTTGTGACACCATGGGCTGAAGCCCACCAGGGTCCTCTGTCCATGGGATTCTCCAGGCAAGAATACTGGAGTGGGCTGCCATGTCCTTTTCCAGGGCATCTTCCCGATCCAGGGATCGAACCTGCATCTCTTACGTCTTGGGCACTGGTAAGCGGGTTCTTTACCACTAGCTCTATCTGGGAAGTCCACCTGGCTCATTAGATGCCTAACAAACATGTACCTAAAAAGGAGCTTTAACTTTATCTCCTTACCAGGGAGGATAACAGAACTGCTCACAGTCCCACAGACAGTGACAGTAGAGGCAGATTCCTCAACGTGACACTGAGCCAACCTATAAACTCATGCAGAAGGAGACACCAAGGCCAGCTCATCCAGTCTAACATGTTGATAAACTGAAATCAGGCAGGGCCATTGACTTGGCCCATGTGATTATCTTTGTTGTTGCTGTTTAGTTGCTAAGCTGACTCTTTTGGGAGCTCATGGGCTGTAGCCTGTCAGGCTCCTCTGTCCATGAGATTTTCCAGGCAAGAATACTGAAGTGGGTTGCCGTTTTCTTCTCCAGGAGATCTTCCCAAACCAGGGATCTAGCCCAGGTCACCTGGACTGCAGGTGAATTCTTTGCCATCTGAATCACCATTATCTTTAGGATTTAGACATCTTTCCACTTAGACTCCGTTTCTCTGGAAGCTTACTCTCAAGGAACTCTTGAGATAGTCATGTTTATGTCAAGGACACTGGAATGAAGAGTTTTCTACTTAAAGGCTGCCAACACTCGCTAGTGAGGAGGCAGAATCGGGTGCAATGTTAACAATTACATTGTGGGCATGAAGGTGCCATAGATTACAGAACTCGTGGAGAAAATGAGCCTTTTACAGTAGGTCTCAGTCATTAGTGAAATTTCACGTTCAGAATTAGTCAGGAAAGGTAATTAGCGTCAAGGCATGCTGGCAGCTGCATAGTTAACAAGATGGATGTCGGTGGGCTCACGCTAATGACTTATGGAATCTTCGCTCCGGAGAGGATCAGAGCAATTTGGTGGTCAGCAGACAGTCTGAGAATCAATCACCACAACAGTCAATAATTTATCTCTTCTATTTAAAGTCTGGACTCTGCATCAGCTTGAACAGAAGGGATCCCTGATGGAGGAAGGTTGGCATCCAAAAAAACCTTGAACGCTGGCTCTGTCTACTTGAGATGTAGATTCCTGGCTTCTTCCTGGTGCAGAAAAACAGGAAAGTTGTTTGAAGAATCTACTCCTGATTCCATCTTGGGGCGGAAACAGTGCTGCTGGCTGCAGCGAGGTGGGGAGTGAGATGTTAAACTAGATTTAGACTTACAGGTTCATCTCTGTGATCAGAAAAATGGCCCCAGCAGTTCAGCGATTCCCAAATTACATCAGTAACTGTGAAATGGAGAGCACTGGTCAGGGAGCCCAAGTACTTCTGAAGTTAACGAGCAGTAGAGACAAAGCTCTGACCGGGGTTGTGTAGTCTTTGCTCAGCTGGAATAATATTTTTTTTTACTTTTGTATTTTATATTGGAGTATAGCAGATTAACAATGGTGTGATAGTTTCAGGTGAACAACAAATATATATATATACACATACATTCTCAGTCATACATATACATGTACCCATTCTCCCACAAACTCTCCTTCCATCCAGGCTGCCACACAACATTGAGCAGAGTTCCCTGCGCTGCACAGTAGGTCCTTGTTGGTCATCCATTTTAAACATAGCTGTGTGGACATCAGCACGAATGCTATTGATAGAAGGATAATAAGAACAACAGCAGCTAATAGTTTTTGAGAGCTTACTGTGTGTCTGGTGCTTGCTGAGCATTTTACACATGTTATTTCAATTTGGTCTTCACAGATAGAAGCTGAGAGGTTGAGTAAGTTACTCGAAGTCACACAGCAAGCACTTACAGGGCTGATCTTCAAAGCCAGATCCTGGTCTCCTAAGTACCGTGTTACTTTGAGCTGCTGGATGCAGGAAATTGATGCTAAATTCTTACTACGTCAGCCATCTCATCTATAAAATATGAATAATAATGTGTTCCACATACAATTTCAGGAATCAGTTGCTTGGCAAGCTATTATGCAGAGAGCCAAAAGCCTGAAGGTAACTGTGATCTGGTAATCACAACATACATTCCCACGCAGGCACCTGTGTGCCGACTGCAAACGCCCATCTCTACCCCTCCCTTCCCGAATCCTTGGATGCACGGAGTCCTGCCCAGGACTTGATAGCATCCTGTGTCCATACACTCACTTCACATCCACATCACCTTTGGTCTATAGCCTTGAGTTTTCTACTACATTCTGTTTGTGGGTTTCCTCTTCCAAAGCTTCCAGTGGTACCCATTTTCTTTAGGATTAAGAGTGGCCTTCTCAGAGCAGCAACTGAGCCCTCTCACCCATCTGTCTCCGGGGTACTCTCCTCCGCACGTGTCCATGGCCCACTCAGATACCCCCTCCTCCTTGGCCTCCATCATTGGTCATTGCCCTCCCCATGACCGTGACAGCAGACACTCCGCTCCTTACCACCCCCACCAGCATCCTCAGCATTAGATTCCTGGGAAAGCTTCCCTGCTCTTGCTGGTTCCCACTCCCAAGAAGGGATCCGCAAACTTCTTCCCATTTTCAAAGTCAGGGCTGCTCAAATGCACACTGACCCCTGTCTGTGCCAGATGGATGATGATCCCAGACAGATGATGGAGGTTGGAGACAGAGTCTGGATAGGAGAGAGGGTGAATTTGCGGTGCCTGCATCTGTCCTCTGAGTTTAATGTGGTGACCATGTGGTCCAGACTGAAAGCCTTTCCTTTTCAGTTGCATTTTTGGTTCAAACGTGTATTCTGAAATTACAGATACACATGTAGGTAGAGGGCTCCTGGCTTTCCTAAATACTGTTAGAAGTCCGTGACTCAACAAGACATCCCTGGGTTACTGGAGCTGCTAGAGAGTGAGAGTGAGTGGTCCTCGGTTACCCTTCCCCAGAATTCTGAGGTCGGGGACCAGAGGGAGTGCAAGTAGATAGTAAGCATGCTTTAACTGAAGAGCAAAGAAGAACTGACAAGCCCACAATCGCAGCAGATTTAAACTTGTTTCTCTCAGCAACAGATAGATCAAGCAAACAAAAGAGTAACAAGACTGTAGAAAAGTTGAACCATACAGTGAACAGATGGATCTAATAAAAAATACAGAACCCCAGTATCTGCCAATTAAAAAATACATGTTTTCCCAAACACACGATTAATATTTACCCAAACTGATTATACTGGGCTGTAGAATACGCCTCAACAGGTACTGAAATATTGTATCATAGAGAAATTATGTTCTCTGACCACATATGATAAAATTAAAGATCAAAACCTTCCATATACTTCGAGATTAAAAAAATATTAAGTGGATAATTTACACATCATGGAAGAAATTATAATGGAAATTTTGAAACTTAACAATAATGAAAACACTGTGTGCATCGGTCAGTCTAGGCTAGTTCATGCTGAGATAACAAACACGCCCCAAGTCTTAGTGGTTTGCACACCTAAGGTTTGTTTCTCCTTGCTGTATTATGCGTCTGTCTTTGGCCAGAAAGACGTTCTGTTCCACATCCTGTTCACTCAGAGCTGAGGCTGATGGAGCCTCAACCATCTTGGACATCACCAGTTCCTGTGGCTCAAGGAGGAAAGCCCTGGAGGGTCTTTATTTATCCGGCTCCATCGGACCTTAGTTGCATCATGTAGATCTTTCATCATGGCTCATGGACTCTCTGGTGGCACGTGTGTGTACTCAGCTGTGTCCAACTGTTTACAGCCCTTTGGACTCCAGCTTGCCATGCTCCTCTGTCTGTGGGATTTCCCAGGTAAGAATACTGGAGTGGATTGCCATTTTCCCCTCCAAGGGATCTTCCTGATCCAAGGATCGTCTCCTTCGTCTCCTGCCTTGCAGGCAGGCTCTTTACTGCTGAGTCATTGGGGCTTTCTTCTAGTTGATTGCTCCACAGAGCGTGGGATCTTAGTTCTCCAGCCAGGGATTGAACCTACTTCCCCTGCATTCCAAGGCAGATTCTTAACCACTGGACTGCCACGGGAGTCATGCCCTGGGGAGTTTTGAATCAACAATAAATGCTTCCACCTGAGAATAAGTAGTGCTTCTCACTTACATGCACATTTCTGTATGGCCAGGCTGAATTTGAAGAGAGAGAAGAAATACATTCCTCTTGTGGGTGGGAGGTGCTAGTTACCACCAAGTGGTAGTAATGGATGTCACAATCCATCAGAACATGGGATTTGACTAAAGCAATGGTTTAAGAGAAATATATGGCCTCAAATGCAGAATGACTAAAAATAAATGACCTAGGAGTCCAACTCAAGAGAGCAGAAGACTAACAAAGCAGAGCAACTCCAAAACAATGTAGAAAGAAAAGGTGAAATGATGCACAGAAATGAATGAAACGAAGAAATAGTAAGTAATACAACAGACCAGCAAAACCAAAGGTGAGTCATTAGAAAGCAAAAACAAAATAAAAAACAACAACCTAGCAAAATAGAGCAATGTATGGCAAGATACAGTCATTAAAAAGGGAAGAGAAAACCAATAAGCAATAGCAGGACTTGTCAAAAGGTTAGAAAACTTCAGCTCGATGGTAGTGGCAGCCTGAGAGTTTGTTTCCTGTGGGTCAAAAAGAAACACAAGAGGTCTTTGTGAGGTGGAGAAGGCAGAACCTGTCTTGCTGCTTAAAATGGGGGATGGGGTGGGTTTCCCAGCTTGCAAGGGAAGGCTTGGGGGAAAACCCTACAGCCAGTCTGCTGCCTATAAAGAAGACTGAGTGCTGAAGAACTGATGCTTTCAAATTGTGGTGTCAGAGAAGCCTCTTGAGAGTCCCTTGGACGGCAAGGAGATCAAACCAGTCAATCCTAAAGGAAATCAACCCTGAATATTCATTGGAAGGAATGCTGAAGATGAAGCTCCAATGCTTTGGTCACCTGATGCAAAGAGCTGACTCATTGGAAAAGACCCTGATGCGGAAAAAGATTGGAGGCAAGAGGAGAAGGAGGCAACAGAGGATGAGATGGTTGGATGGCATCAATGACTCAACGGACATGGATTTGAGGAAACTCTGGGAAATATAGAAGGACAGGGAAGCCTTGTATGCTGCAGTCCATGGGGTCACAAGAGTTGGACAGGACTTAGTGATTGAACAACAACAAAGTTTCCTGCCTGGGCTTTGGTTTGAGAGCTAACATTAATTGATGCTCTAGAATGTTCTGAGCACTGTACAAGCATTTTATATGTAGAAACTAATTTGTTCCTCCTCATGACCCAAAAACTAGGTACGGGTATTATCCCTTCAGGCTTCCCTAGTGGCTCAGACAGTAAAGAATCTGCCTGCAATGCAGGAGACCCAGGTTCAATCACTGAGTCAGAAAGATCCCTTGGAGAAGGGAATGGCTACCCACTCCATTATTCTTGCCTGGTGAATTCCATGGACAGATGAACCTGGCAGTCTACAGTCCCTGGGGTTGCAAAGAGCCGGACAAGGCTGAGTGACTAACACTTTCACTTCACTTTAATAATACTTTCATTACACATGAGAATACAGTTTCCCCAAGGTCACATGACAACTGGCAGAGCCAGATTCAAAAACAGGGAGCTGGACCCCGGGACCCCTGGACTCGGTTATGTCACCTTCTGGCCTCCAGGGTTGAAAGTGAATTCAGCTGCCCGTTGACCCAGAGGTGATCCAGGCTCACCCTGGACCTGGGGCACAGGGCTCTCCACCGGCTTTACTTGTGGTGGTTTGGCCATGCAAGAGGTTTTCTTTTAATATGCTCAAATATCATAGTCTTTTTTCCTTATTGCTTCCTTACTGCTTAAGCAACTCTTTTCTATACCCACGTTGTATAGACCCTTCACACCCATGTTTCCCTCTACTACCTTAAGGCTTCAGTTTTTCTATTTAAATGTCTGATCTATTTTGAATTTTACCCTGTTGTGTGGTATAAGCTCCAGGTTTGACTTTTTCCATATGGCCATCCAATTATCTCCAGACCACTCATTTGGAAAAAAAAAAAAATCAACTTTCCACACAGATTTGTGAAGCTGCCTTTCTCATGGAATAACTTTCCAGACGCAGTTGGGTCTATTTCTGAATTTCTTTTGGTCCGGTCGGTCTGTCTGTTTAATCCTGTGCCAACACCAAACTCCTAATTACAGGCATTATAGATCATGTTGATGGTGAGGAACTCTGCCACCATATGCCTCTTCTTCTTCTGGGCTCTTCTAGCTTGCTTTGCATTTTTGTTCTTAAGCATAAACTTTTTAAACAACTTGTTTCGCTCTGGAGGAAAAAGAAGCCTGCTGGTATTTTTTAAAATTGAAAGTTCATTAAATCTGTTAAATGAACGGAGGCAGAATGGACATCTTTATGGCGATGAGTCTTTTCAGTCAAGACCAGATCTCTTCAGCCAAAATAGCATTTTGAGGGGAAAAATTTGAAGAGGATACTTACAGAATGGTTAGTATTCAAATGAATTAAAAAAAAACACACACAGAACAGTCTATCTGGTTTACGGATTCATATTAATGTGATGTGCTGTGCTTAGTCGCTCAGTCGTGTCTGACCCTCTGTGACCCCATGGACTGAAGCCCACCAGGCTCCTCTGTCCGTGGGGATTCTCCACACCAGAATACTGGAGTGGGTTGCCATGCCCTCCTCCAGGGAATCTTCCTGACACAGGGATCGAACTCAGGTCTCCCACATTGCAGGCAGATTCTTTACTGACTGAGCTACCAGGACAGGGTAGGAGGGAGGTTGGTAGATAGAAAGGGGGAGAAAGAGAGAGAGAGAGAGGTCTGAATTATGGCAAATGTCTGGTCTTGGTGGAGGAGAAGTAGCTGTTTTATTATTTCTCTATGCTTTTCTATATGTTTGAAAGATTTCATAATTAAAAACAAAAGAAAAGGAAAAAAGGGCTGTCTCCACTGCTTGAGGGGACTCCCCAGAAAACAGCACATTTTCATCTCTTTTCATGTGGTTCTGGAGTGATGTCTGCTGCTAGACCTTGGTCAGGGAAGCCTGTAGCTCTTTCTGCGGAAAAGAATTCTATTAGAGACTTGTCAGCTCCTTCAGCAGCTGGAGTGGGAAGATTTCCTTTCTCTAAGTGGGCATCCTTAGCAGCTCCAAGGCAGACACGAGGTGGTGTGAAATTTGGAGTTAATGAAATCTTCCTGCAGCTGTCTGGGTTTCTGACAGGAAGGGCTTCACTGTATTAAAAACCTGTTCCCCAATATGTTATAAACATCCCAGTTTCTTCCTCTCTACCCATCCACAGATTTAAAATCACCGGGGAAAAAAAAAAAAAAAGCCCAACAAATCCCAAATGGAAGGAGGAATCGTTTCTCCTCCCGACTCTACAATGGTCTTAAAAGACCCTTGTTTGGAGCAGCTGACAGGAAATTGGTTTCATAAACGGATTTATTGTGCAGTCCTCATACCTCCCGTTTCAATAGGACTTAAGAAAAGCAGTTTCAAAATTGAGTTATTGAGTTGGCTCATTCAGAACAATTTTCCTCTATGAGGAAAAGTTTTCATTACTGAAAGTGGCCCAAATCGACACAGTCGTGTTTTCCAGAATCTGTCACCTCACGGCGAGGGTGCTTGAGGAGCCTGTGTTTGGTTGCCACCTGTGTCTCCATTCCGAGGAGATGTGTTTGTTTTCCTAGGTGTGCTTAATGGGAGCCCAGCCATGGCACACAATCTCTGCATTGCTATTCTCGGCAGTGGGCTTGCATACATTACAGTTGCCTCCTCCGGCCCACACGAGATTTCCAGAGAGGTGAGCGTTGCGTGGAAAAACCCTGTTCTGTGTGAGGAGAAACAGAGACAGGCAATTAGGCCTGGCAGCGGAGCTTCATCTCCACAGACTTGGGAGGGAAAGGAGGGATGGTGGGCGGGGTGCCTGGGGGGGCTACCTCTGCCTCCGGGACCCCTCCTCCTGGCTTGGCTCTTCCTGGAGGAAAGTCCCCACCAGCATCTTTTGAGAAAAAGATGTTTTCGTTGCTGGTGAGGGCGTTACTTCCGAGAAAGGACCGCTAGCAAGTGTGAGGTGAGCCTTTGCCACATCAAGCTGAGTTTCCCAGAAAAGGCCTTGAGGGACGCTGTAGCGTCTCAGGAAAAGAGCATTTTGATGTAAACTTCTAGAAGTTGTTCTTCCTGACGTGGGGTGGAGTAGGGGTCCGGGGAAAATAGAAGGAGCGCTCTCAATATGAATATTTACCAGAAAAAAAAATATCCTCAGGAAAATATGTGACCTTGATGAACTTTGTCACTGAGATCACGAACATGAAGGGATGGGCGGGGAGGGAAAGAAAACTTGGTCTCCTTCTTCATTCCTGGTCTTTCTGTTGGACTGATTCGTGAAGGCTCAGAGCAAGCGGCAGGCTGGGGGCTGTGGGAAGGAAGGTCCCACATGTACGCAGAGCCACACGGAGTGCGGTCCTCAGCAGGGAAGGACTTGAGCTGTCCAAAAGGTGATTCTTCCTCTTTCTCCACAAGCCTCCTCACCATGCTGTTTTCTCTTGCTCTTCACTGACCCGCCATTCTCTAGGGAATCCAGGCTGCGACGTGGTGACAGACCAGCCCCTCCCATTCCTTGGCCACCCACTGCCACCGGTGGCCACCTTATGTGATTCTGTCATCAGAATGCCTCTTCCGTTTGCCTCTCATAGACCCCTGGCCATGGATGCCACTAAGCATCCAGTGAAAGTCTGACTCCCAGTCTGGTCTTCTCTGCCTCTTTGATTTTGTAAAGGCCTAGCTCGAGCTTTCCGAGTATGCCTGTGATTCTGTCAGTCCCCTGCTCAAGAACTTTTGAATACTCCCCATCGTCTGCAGCATGAAGTCCAACTGACATTCAGGCTCCCCTTCCCGGGCCTCACGCCTGTCCTGTTGCCTCTGGATCACCAGATTCCTACCATCCTGGCCCCTTGGGTTCCTCAAGTCCTGCAAGTGTGAGTCGCTCAGTGGTGTTTGACTCTTTGCGACCTCACTGGACTCTAGCCCGCCAGGCTCCTCAGTCCATGGAATTCTCCACACAAAAATTCTGGAGTGGATTGCCATTCCCTTCTCCTTGAGTCCTGTAAGGCAGGATATTCACATATCTTCCCCTCTTTTTTCATGGCTGACTTTTCATCTTTCAGACCTTGAGTGGCTTAAAATATCACCCTCTCAGAAAGAAGTTTTGTGAGCCTCTCATCAGGAACTCTGTTATGGAACCACTGAATACAACATTCTTCTTAGCAATGATAACTTATACTGATTTATTTACTGGTTTGTTTACCTGTTTATTATCTGTTTGCTCAATAAATTATAAACTCCAGGGGATGGGAAGTTTGTCTTTTTTATTCACCCAAAAATATTTAGTATCTAGCAGTGGCAAATAGTAGACAATCAAAAATTATTTTTTGAATAAGTGAATTAGTATTTTTAGGATAAATCATTAAAAGTAGAATTAGTCTATCAATGGACTGTACGTGGTTTGGAGATTTTTGATGCACATTTCCAAACTGCTTTGGAAAACAGCAGTGTTTGGGGAAAAAAAAGTGCCTGAATTTGTATTCTATTAGCAGTGAATGCTCTGAACATCTCTTCACATACTTGCCTCCACGGAGTATTATTTTTAAAATATTTGCTAGTTTTTAAAGATGAAAATAGTCTCTTTGATGACTAGCAGAGTTGAATGTTTTTTTCTTCATATTTTCTGTTTCTATGAATCTAATTTTTTTCCTTTGCTTATTGTCCTTTGTGATTAAGAGCTCTTCCTACATATTTCTATGAGAATCACTGGCTTTTCTATTGATCTCCCTGCTCACCACAGGCACTTTGCACAGACACCTAGCAGTGATTCCTTTACTCTGTTTCAAATGTGGTTTGTATTCACAACTCTTTAGCTGCCACTGATTTTTCAGCATCTGCATGATGTCTAAATCAGTTTGGCAAAAACAAAACAAAACAGAAAACCCCAGACAGTTGTTTGACATGACTGATTGCATTTTGCATGTCTCACCTGGGGCTTTGGTGCTGTGCGGAGACTTGGGCTTCCTGGGAAAGTTAAAGAGCTCTCAAATCAGTTACCTTTTCTGCATCGTTTCATTTTCTTCATAAGAATGTCTGGCTTACTATTAATTTTATGTGGCTGACAAGGTAGAGTGGTTCCTTGATATCAGCGAATGAGTTTGTGCCAAAGCAGATGGTAAGTGGGTGCTGCGTTTTTGCGCACACTTCTGGGTGAGAGGTTTGTGGGTGCCTCAGAAATGGTCTCATCGTGGGCCATAGGCATGCAAATGTTTGAGTAGTGGCTTCCTAGTCAGGGACACCTGTGTGAACCCGTTCTGACCTCGGGGACATGTCAAAGGGTCTGTACTTTTCTCATCCATTCACTTGGAGAAGGCAATGGCACCCTACTCCAGTACTCTTGCCTGGAGAATCCCATGGACAGAGGAGCCTGGTGGGCTGCAGTCCATGGGGTCTCTAAGAGCCGGATGTGACTGAATGACTTCACTTTCACTTTTCACTTTCATGCACTGGAGAAGGAAATGGCAACCCACTCCAGTGTTCTTGCCTGGAGAATCCCAGCAACAGAGGAGCCTGATGGGCTGACATCTATGGGGTCACACAGAGTCAGACACGACTGAAGTGACTTAGCAGCAGCAGCAGCAGCAGCATCCATTCACTCAGCAAATATTCAGTAGCTGGGAATTCAAAGCAAGACCAGAAAGGCAAGGCCCCTGCTGTTATACATTCTAAGGTTCAGTGTAAAAGGCAGATAATTAAGAAATAACCCAGGGACTTCCCTGGAGGTCCAGTGGTTAGGACCCTGTGCTTCGAATGCAGGGGGCTGAAGCAGAGGAACCAAAATTCCATATATCTCTTGGTGTTGCAAAAAAGGTAGCCCATAAATAGGGTGCTAGGCAGAGAATAAGAGTGGCTTGTGCTTTAGATGAAGAGTTTGAAAAGAACACTGGCTCTTTAGCCAACTGTCAAGGGTAGCAAAGAAACCTATCAGGAAAGAGTATCTCTTGGTTGAAGAACTGTGAGGCCTCCACCAGGCCCCAGGAAAGAAATTGTTCATTGCCCATCAGTACCCAGTCTCTCCTCTCTTAATACTTGAATCTCCAAGTTTTATATGGGCACAAGACTGCCTAGGTGAAAACTGGCCCTATGACTAGTTTCTGGCCCATGAGAGAGAAGCAGAAGGGGTGCGTGCAACATCTGCTCATTATCTCTAATGCAAGAGGGTGTACCCTTCTTTATCCCCTCTTCTTGCATTCTGGATAAAAAGAGATGTGATGGCTGGAGCTCAAGCAGCCATCTTGGACCAAGAGGTAGAAGGGTCCTGCTGATGATGGCTGCGTAGCAAGAGAGAAGGAGACTGGGCCACTGACCCAATAGAGTGTCATGATAGATCCGATTGTCCATCTCTGACCTTATTTACTTAGATGTAGACATCTATCTTGTTTAAGCTATCATACTCCTAACTGTCAACAGCCCTGTGGAGGTATCCTCTTGAGGGCAGGGACTGACTTATTTTGTATTTACCTCCCCAAAGCATCATGTAGTGTGGGACACTGCAGGGAGGCTGCTGGGGGATCCTCTTTTAAGGTGGGTCACTCAGATTGCTGGCACGCTGGTGCCAGCTGTTGGCAGGAGGCCTCAGTCCTTCACTGTACGGATGTCTCCATAGGACTGCTTGAATGCCCTCATGACATGGAGGCTGGCTTCTCCCACAGAGAGTGATCTGAGACGAAGCAAGGCAGAAACACAATGTCTTCTGTGATGTGGTCTCAGAGGTCCCCCTCTGCCATTTTCATAATACCTATGAAGCCATGCTATTCAGAAGTGGAGGGAGTAGAGAGCAGCATTACTACCAGGAGGCTGGAATCACTGGAGGCCATCTTGGATGCTGTCTCAGTCTACCCTTCAGGCTCTCCCCCATGCTCAGGGAGGGTACCTCATGGTTCCTCTTTTACCCTCAAGCAGAGAGAGTCTTTGGACTATAGCTCAGATAGTGAAGAATCTGCCTGCAATGCAGGTGATCCTGGTTCGATCCCTGGGTCAGGAAGATCCCCTAGAGAAGGAAATGGCAATGCACTCCAGTATTCTTGCCTGGAGAATCTCATGGACAGAGGAGCCTGGTGGGTTACAGTCCATGGGGTCACAAAGAATCAGACACAACTAAGGGACTAACATATACACACAAAGAGAGTCTAAGTGGAAGGTGCCACCGGGAGGCCTCATGTTCTCTTGGGTCAGTGGGATGGAGACATTATTTGACAGAAGACCACCTTATCAGATGGAAGGGGCCACTTATGCCTTAAAGATGAATGGTTTGAGCTCAAATCTCTCTTCCTGCAGGGAAGTGAGCAGAGAGTTCAGGGACCAGATCTCACTGGAGGAGGGAGCAAAAAAGATAATAGCATTTGAGCTGAGCCATTGCTTAAGCTGATTAATGAGAGGAAAAAAGAAAAAGATTCTGCCAACAACTGGGCTGGAGAAAGATATTCCCTTCTGGTCAGTGGCTTTCTGCAGCCGAGCACATCAAGAGCAATTCAGTAGAACTTTCCTAGGTATATTCAGACTAATAAAGGTGACATATAGTCATTGACCTTCACCTGTGGGATCAGTGGTATAATGTAGCAAAACCACACTGCCTAATTAGAACCAGTGTCAAATATCAGGAATCTTGAGAGCTGATTATTAAACACAGTCATTGTTATGAATTAAATTGTGTGAAATAATCATTTTTAGTCGCTAAACAATGATGTCTGACTCTTTTGTGACCTCATGGACCGTAGCCTCCCAGACTCTGCTGTCCGTGGGATTTTCCAGGCAAGAATGCTAGAGTGGGTTGCTATTTCTTTCTCCAGGGGATCTTCCTGACCCAGGGATCAAACCCATCTTGCCTGCATTGACAGGCAGATTCTTTACTGCTGAGCCACCAGGGAAGCCTGTAAAATAATTAGATTCTACTAAAACCAAAGGTAGTAAGTAGTCAAAACATAACTTGTCAATTTATTCACTCTGATCTATGCTTTTGAGGTTATTTACATCTTGTGTCTGTGTGGTGAAGATACTATGTAATGGTGAGCCTCTAGCATCTCTTCCCAGCCCTGCTCCAGGGACCTCATGGTGGTACCTTGAAATTGGTCATGGTGGGAATGCCTCCACCACAGAAGTTGGCAAATGCTACAGTCAGTGACCCCTCCTGAGGGTGGTCCAGGAAAGAGGGCACTTGTGGGGCAGTAGCATCTGGCTCTGGCCCCTGTCACACTGACCCTCAGGTGATCAGTGAGCGTCCTCTTCTCTCTGGACCTCAGGAGGAGTAGGTGGACTCTGGGCTCCTTTCTGGCCTTAGAAGACTACCCGAGAGCTGTAGTTTTAAGAGACTTAATGGTGCCCCTTAACATACTGCAGATGTCAGTCATCAGACGTTGTCTGTTTCATGGAGGGTTATTAATTCTGCCCAGGCAGCACTGATGGTATGGAGATGTCTCCTGGTAGCCTTTGAAGGAATCCAGGAAAGGAAAGTGAGCTGAATTTGATCAAAAGACTAAGACATTTCTGAATATTGACAGATCCCGTAGAAAAAGGAAAACCCTCAAAGCTTTCACGGAAACCAAGGACTAACTTCAGAACAGGACTGTCTCAACAGTCTTTATGCTGCCCTCCAGCCCTGCACAGCTGCCCCCAGTTCATCCAACTGGAAGACTGGATCACACCAGGAAAGAAGGAGTTAATACGTGGCCGCCACAGCAGTGATTCTTCTTTCTGCCGTTGATGCCACAGGCCATTAAAATGTGATATTACGTGTATCACGGTCCATTTCCCGGATGTGTGGAGTGTGGCAGCAGGTCTGGGACTGCAGCGCTTTGCCAGCCACGCTCTGATTCCCCAGAGCCGTAGATCACACTGGAATGCGGGAGATGTGCTGGGGTTTGGAGCAGTCCTGCTGCCCCTCTTGGAGCTCTGACTGCCCGGGGAAGCCTGGCAGGGGATGAGCGTGTGGAGTCCAGGAGCTACTTGGCGAGAAATGCAGGATTGTTCACACTGGAAGTCCAGAGATCCCATTTTACAGTTGAGGATGCTGAGGTTCACACCAGAGCCCAGAGCATTTAAAGCTAGGGCCTGACTCCATGGACCCCTGCTCCAGGAGGAATTGCATCTGGTCTGTTGCACAGGAAACAAAGTGGAAACTCTGTTAGTTACCAGGCCTGGATCTGTCGGCTCCTTTTCCAAAGGGTTCCAGAGTGTAATGTCAACAGTGCCCAGAGCTGTTTGGGCCACACAGTGAACAGTACAATCTCTAATCCTTTCCATTAAAATTGCCAGCTCCATCTGGAAGGCCTGGGAAGCAGTGCTGGAATCAGGGGAGGGAGAGACCCCGGCGCTGTCCCTGAGGGCAGGTCAGGCCGACCCGCAAGGAGGTGCGGGGGCAGCCTCTTCAGGGAGGTAGAGAGCGGAGATGGAGGCCTGTCTGTGCAGCATCAGTGATCCTTGATCTGGCAGCCTGACTGGCGAGCTGCGGTCAGTCTCCTCCAGGGCTGAGCATGGCTTGCGCTGCTTCCTACTGCATGCCCCTGGGTGCTGCCTCTCCTCCCTTCCCCTGGCCATGCCTCTGGTCACTGCCTGGACCATGGGCAGTCACTCCATCTCCTCCCCAGCCACAGGTGCTCTCTGGGTGCTCTCCTCTTGAGCTCAGAGTTCTTTCTCAATACAATTGGATGGATCTCATCCCTAGTCCACTGACCATCTTCATGGGCTCCTGAGGCCCACAGACAAGTTCATTAACTTCTGAGGCCTGCTTGGCTTGGGAAGATGCGACTCTACCCCCTCTCCCGCCGCCCACCATATTATTCTCAAGGTCTGTTCGTTAGAGTCAGGAGGTTGGCATCAAAGAAGAGAGAGATTTGAATGGTGACTTAGCTCGGCCTGGTCCTGCCTGGTTGCTCGTTACTGATGTGCCTGGTGCTGTGTTCCCCTGTTGCTCCCTGCCTAGTGCCCGCTGCTCTTCTATGCCTTCCTTCCAGTGGGAACCCAGGTAATGTCAAGGAGAGATGGGAGGATGGAGTAGGGTTTAGGGATTGATCCCTCTTTAGCCCAAAGAGTAGATTCCTGCTTACAGTCCAGTCCTGACACTGGGAAAGATCGAAGGCAAAAGGAGTAGGGCATGGCAGAGGATGAGATGGTTAGATGGCATCACTGACTCAATGAACATGAATTTGAGCAAACTCCAGGAGACAGTAAAGGACAGGGGAACCTGGTGTGCTGTAGTCCATGGGGTTGCCAAGAGTCAGACATGACTTAGCAAATGAAAAACAACAACAGAGTCCAAGTAGGAAAAGAATAATTTCCACCAAGTCCTGTTCAAAAAAATACTCATAGTGAAGATATTAATGAAGCTGAGCACTGTGTATGCAGTATCTCACATGAGCTGGTGAGGTAGGTGTCCCATCTCCTTACTTTGTAACCCCCATTTTACAGATGGCAAAATTGAGGCCAAAACAGATGACAAAAAAAGAGGCAATGTTCCCCTAACGCCAGAGCCAGCATGCAAACCTAGGTCCTTCCACTCCCAGACCTGTACACTGAACTCCTTCAGTCAACTGCATTCTAGAAGAAGCCTGTTAACAGCTAATGTGGACCTCGCCAGGCGCGACCCTGGCAGATCTTGGGGCTGAGCAGACAGCCGCTTGGATGCCTCATGTAGCTCCGTCCTCCTCTGTAATACAAGGTGCTGGAGGCAGCCACTCGGAAAATTGAAAAATGATGAAGGCCCAAGTGAGATGACCATTTTGATATCAGTCAGTGGTTTTATGCTGTGGGGGGACTGGGTGGAAGCAAAAAGACCTTTTGTCAAGAGCTGTCTGAAGCAAGGTGGAAGCAAGCCATAATAGAGAGCAAGTGCTGCGGAAGGGGCTGAGATCCTGCTGTCACCCCACTGGGGAACCCCCTTAGCAGCATGGCCCACCCCTCCAACCCTCCTGGACATGGGAAATTTGCTGGGGCTCCCAGCTCTGCCATCTCCCGCGGGAACCCCAGATCCAACCAGAGAAGAAGGTTCTAACCCAGAGCTGGGAACTCTAGCCCAGAACTCCTCTTTCTCAAGGACACTGCTGCCAGAGTGTTATTTTTAGTAAGAGGACCCCAGATTATGGAATGGATGGAATGGACGCTAGTTAAAGTGCAGTCAGAGGAGTGGAGGGAGATCCAGGTGGCTCCTCAGGGGACCGGTGGGGACTGGAGACGGGCAGGCAGTCGCTAAGCACTGACAGCTTCTGCTCAGATGCTTTGAGCTAGGTTGTCTCAGGTCCACATTGAGCCCCGAATCCCAGCCCAAAAGGGGCCCTAGGAAGCCACAGGGGATCTGGCCTTGACCTACCTAATCTCAGCCGTTATGCCCACTCCCACCGCGGCTTCTAAGACAGGCAGTATTCATGGGCACAGGATTCTACCGCATCGTTCTCAACTGAAAACCAAAGTGAAGAATGAGGCACAGCAGGAAGAAGGGAGGCTCTATTTGTTGAGTGCCTGCAGGTCCTGGGAACTGTGCTGGGTGCCTATACTTTCATTCAATCTCTCTGGGTTCCTCTGGGACACGCAGTAAAGGGAACGAGTCTGAAGCGATGGGTCCCTGTCCCGGACCAGTGCACGGTCACACGTGTTATTTCGTTTCTCCACCACAACAGCCCCCTGGGGTCAGAGACACACACTCAGACTCAGGGAGGTCAAGTCCCCAGACCCAATATCCAGTAGCTCCCAGGTTGCTGCCTCTAAAATCCATGCTGTCAAACCTCTGTCCTGCCTTGGTTCCCCTGCCATGCTGATGGAGTGGGGCTCAGGTTAGGAGGGAAGACCCTGGGTATGGGCCCACGGAAGGAGAGCAAGCAAATCTGATGCCTCAGGGAAAATGTAGGGATCAGCCAGGAGGGTCAGCTTTTGTGGATGGAGGAGGGGTCCCCAGGCTCCAGAGGAGGGAAGGCAGAACCCAGTGTCCCCACGACTATGGGCTCTCTCATCTGCTGGACTTGGACTGGAGGCGTGTGTGTGTACGGATGAGTCACCGTTGATCTCCAGCATTGACTCTTCCAGCTGGAAGAGGTGTAGATGGCATGGAAGGTATGGGTCAACAATACCTTGGAGGCCAAGCTTGAGTGCACTGGTGTGCTTGGAAGCATCCCATGGCCAGTGGGATCTACTTACATGCCTTCTTTGTCAGCAAAAGACCTGAAAAGAGATGGGTATCCCTTGGTTCAGGGGATTTGGGCTAGACACAAGGGTAATGCTGTCAGTCCCTAGAGCAAGTGACTGACTTCTAGAAACCTGCTGTGCCGAGTCTATCACCTGAACAACCTGTACCATGTGGTGGAAAGACATGGACACTCATGTAAAGCTCAGATCCCAGCTGACCGTGAGCAGCTGTGTAATCTCAGGCAACCTGGGTAACCTATGTGGGCTCTGGTTATTAAGCTTCAGTTTCCTTGAGTGCGTGGAAGGCAAGCTGATACCCCTTCCAGAGTTATCAGGCTGTGCCCTTAGTGCAGAACCTAGGATGGAGCATGCAGGGCACGGTAGCCACTGGCACAGTGGCCACAGGAAGTGAGGATCTGCTGCTTAGCTGTAGGTGAGGAGAGAAAGCAGCTTTGACAAAGCCTTCCTATCTATAGACTGGAGTGGGTAGCAAGGGGTTTGACTGTATCATGTGGATCTCATAGCCTTCTCAGCTCCCCAGTCTCAGATTCTGGCACTTATAAGACCTGAGACTGTAGATCACGGGAAGACAGTGTCTCCACATGATAGATACACTGTGATGTGAGTCCCAGGTAGACCAGTTGGCTCATTGCTCAGCGAGCCCACAAAGATGCAGCTGTTGACTAGGTGTGCACCTCTCCTCCCATGGAAGCCCTGATGGTAGGTGTCCGCCTCTTCCCACTCCTCAGTGATGAGAGACCCTCTGATATTCAGAACCCGCTCCCTCCCATCGGAGAGCTTTCAAGCTGTCTGCCTCAACCGGGGAGTCAAAGAAGAGAAAGTGATGGTGACTCTGATGAAACTGGGTCTGATTTCTTCTTGACTGCGGCTCCGAGGGTCTTGGGAATTTACAGCTTTGAACCAGTCCCTGTTTTAACACAGTCAATATCTGCTGTCTCTGTCCAAAGTGGACATCTTTGAGCAAGGATCAGATAGTCTTGGAATTCGGGGTGAAGGGCATAAGGTCTGGAAGAGGTCTCTTTCTAGTTATTTTCCCTTTGGAAATGGAGAAGACAAAGTATATTTAAAAACAACAGCCTCCAAACAAACAAAATAGTCTCAGCTTAGGCTTGTCGATGGTTTGTTACCAGTTTTTATGAATGACAGAAAAAGATGTTTCAGATTCTTTTCCATTACAGGTTACTATAAGACACTGAGTCGAGTTGTCTGTGCTATATGCCATGGTTCCTTGTTGCTTACCTATTTTATATATAGTAGTGTATATATTTTAATCCCAAACTCCTAAAAAACATAAGGAGATATCTCGTAGTGGTTTTGATTTCCACTTCTGGTGTGGTCCTTTTTATTTTGGCAGGGTTATAAGCAATTGGGCCACTGATTTGGGGTGACTCAAATTATTTTCATAGACAGAAGCCTGAAAACAACATTTGCCCGGGGGCTCATACCCTAGGCCAGCCCTGTCTGTCATCTTCAGATGCCCCTTCCTTGGGTTCTAAAAGTAGACCCCCCCATGCTCTCGGGCACGCCCATCCAATCGGTGGATCCTAGCCTCTGTGCGTTGCAGGGCTGGAGTTGTCCTCTGCTAGTTTGTGGGACAAACGTGTTAGAACTCTGGGAGATCCCCAGAGGGACCCCTAAACTGACGCAGTCTGAAAATCCAACTCTAATCTGCCGGGTGTGGCCAGATCTGCATGAGAAGTATTACTAATATGTGTCTTGTACCTGACTTCCCCTGCCCAGTGTTTACTGGGTTCCTGTCACAAGCGTCAGATGTCACAGCACTGCATTCCGAGTGACGTCTCAATTTCACAAACGATTTACCCACAAGAAATGAATACATTCATTAACCTTGCAAGACTCCTGGAGGGAAAATTATTTTAAAATAGGAGAGAGCCCAGAACACGGCCAATATCTAAATAGATGTCTTTCCTACTTTCATTTCCTGGTGGGACGCGCTGATCTAATCTTTCTGGAGGAGGGCGGTTTGGCAGCACTCACTGAAGCCTTTAAAACGTACTGACCCTCTGACCCAACAATTTAGTTTCTAGGAATTTACCCGAGAAAGAATTCAAGATATTTTCCAAGATAGACCTAGGAGGACACATGTTTTAGTGTGTTTTAGAATGGTGAGACATTTTTTTTAAAAAAAAGATTTAAATTGGAGTACAATTGCTTTACAATGCTGTGTTAGCTTCTGTTGCACAAGAGAGTGAGTCAGCTGTTGTACTCATGTGCCCCCTCCCTCTTAAGCCTCCCTTGCCCCCACCCTACCCCACCCCTCTAGCTCCCTCTGCTATACTACAGCTTCCTAAGCTACCTAGAATAGTGAGACAGTTTTAAAAAATATACTGAAAGCCAACAATTAGGAGTGGGTGATTAAGATGGCGAGCATGCATACAAGGGAGCCCTAACCCATCACTGAGAATGTTTTTGCAAGAGAACCATGACTGATATGGAAAAATGTTTATGAGGTGTTTTATATCTCCGTCAAGAGAAAAAACTAAACAGGCAGTAGTCTCTCAGTTTTGTTTTGTTTTTTAAATCTCTCTGAGTATGTGTGAAAAAAAGAGAGGAAAGCTGTATGTCAAAGTATAGCAGTGGGGACTATGCTTCTTTACCTAAAATTTTAATATTTCAATAATTACTGTGTTACGCTTCTAATTGTTTAAAAGTAATGAAAATTATGCTCCTGATTACTTCTGTGCTTCCCCACAGGCAAGCCCATCTGAACTGCCTCTCTGGTGAGACTCCTCGAGAAATTGCCAGTTACGGGGGCTGCTGGCTACACATCCCTCCCGGAGCCTGAAGGGGTGAAGCAAGGTGCGTGACTCCATGCCTGCCTTCAAGGGGCCTGAGCTCCAGAATGGGGGAGCCAGACCCTTCTAGGAGGAAGCCTGGGTCTCTGCTCGGGGTGTCTGGGGAGTGGACTGGGAAGGGGTCTTGCAGAACTGGACACATCAAAGCCACTGGGTATGAAACACCTGTGACCGGTGGGCGGGGTCTTAAGGCTTGGTTTCGGGGGTGTTTTCCAAGGGCGTCCTAAGGGATAGTCTTTCAGCTCGCAATAGCTGCCCCCCTCTGGTGAGCCCCCGTTCTTACATGTGACTCACATGGAACCCATCCTGGGGCACCAACACCCCATGAAACACTCTGACTCCAATTAGGTTTCACACCAAAGGCCCTTCCTCCCAAGGTCTGGTCCTGGCTTAGAAGCACGAAATCCCCAACCATAGCTCTTTCTCCAGCCTTCCTGCCACATACAGCTGGCTACCTCCAGACATTGTTGGGTGTGGGAAAAAATTTTCCCTATATTCTAAGCCACTGTTGGTTGAATTTCTTTTACTTACAGCTGAATTCACATCGAGCCGATGACATCACTTATTGGCTGCTGGCGTTGAGCCAGTTATGGTACCATCAGAATTCAGCCTTCCTCTCTGTAAAACAGAAACATGATCCTTGGTATGGGGAGGCTAAATAACACAGATACACACAGGAGGTGCTCAGCAGATGTTCCTTATGCAGGAGACGTGGGTTTGGTCCCTGGATCAGGAAGATCCCCTGGAGAAGGAAATGGCAGCCCATTCCAGCATTCTTGCCTGGGAAATCCCATGGACAGAGGAGCCTGGTGGGCTGCAGTCCCTGGGGTCACAAAAGAGTTGGAACGACTGAGTGACTAGAAACGCACACGTCCAGTGGGGAGTTCGTAGAGAATCCGTGGCAGATGGCCTCTATCGGAGCAGATCAGATCTTCCCGCCCTGTTGCGGATCCAGGGGTCACAGCTGTGGACACCACGTTTCCAGCCCCCACACTCTCCTTCAACCCGGCAGCTCTGCTCCAGGAGAACAGTTCCCGGGTTGGCATGGCTCCCCCGGCCTGCTCACCCGGCTGGACCAGGAGTGCAGACACTGGGTGAACCTCCCAAGCTGCTCACCTGCTGGCTTATCACTTACAGATAGGAATAAAAATGCAATGTCTGAGATTTACACTCTCCCGGCCAACAGCAACATCCTAACCGTGGGTTACCTGAGAGGACATGCTCTCAGTGACAGGCTGTCTGTTTGGCTTCCTCTGACAGCCACTGCAGACTAACCCATCAACCAGAGGCCGGTTTCCTCCTTTTCTTCCACTGCACAGCAAGGTTCCTGATCAGTCTGGGAGTTGGAGCGCTCAGCTCAGAGCGTTTGGCCGGAACAAAATCATCTTTGCTCTGCTTCTCCTGGCCCTGGGGTTTTGGAGTTGATGAAATGAGCAAACCCAGGCCAGGTGACCAGCAGGAAGCAGGAAGCAGGGAGGTGGGCCTGTTCCACTGCCCTCTCTGTGTGGTCAGAGAAGCTGGTAAGGATTCATACTCTGCTGTGGAGTGGGCTACCGGGCTGCTTCCAACCTGCTGTGTAGTTGTGTCCTGGTGCTGCTTCCATCATGAACTGAAGTCATCAGGGGATGACTTGAGGGGAAGGCACACACCCAAACACATGCCTACTTGGGCCAGTATCTCCTGGGAGGGACAGAGCAAAGTGAAACCAGCTCTGTTCTCAGATGGTCTGAAGTTTGCATCCCAACTAGCTGACAGCTTTTTGAGTGAATTCACCTCTCTGGGCCTCAGTTTCCTCATCTGTAAAACGGGGATGATGAAAGCATCCAACCCAGAGGGCTGTTGTGAGATGGTGCTCACAGGAGGGCTGCTGCCCCAATTAGGTAATGGTGCATGGTGGTACAAGCGAGGCCCCAGGAAGGTGGGGTGACTCTGCCCACATGCAAAGGAAGTGCACGCTGAAGGTCATTCACAGGTGTCCCTGGGGTAGAGGGTGGGCAGTGGGAGAGCATGCTCTGTGTATGAATACTAAGAGGAAGGGACTTCCTTGGTGATCCAGTGGTTAGGACTCTGTGCTCCCAACGCAGGAGGCCTGGGTTCAATCCCAGGTCAGGGAACTATACGTCATATGTGCAACCAAAGATCCTGCATGCTGCAACTAACACCTGCTTGGAGGAAAGAAAGAAATATTTAAAAAAAACAGGAGCAAGGCAGGAGGGGGTTCAAGCTGAGCAGACCTGGGGGGTAGGGGTGGTGGGAAAAGCGGGGCAGAAGATGCCAGGCTGGATGTAGGAGCCAGTGGCCTGGGTCGGGATGTGGTGTGTGTGTGTTATGCATCACCGTGGCATTGGCCGTCAATCTGCGGGGAGGGGAGGGAAGGCAGACACACCTCCTTGGACCACCCTGGAGGAGGCCCTTGCCAGCATCCTCCGGTCCTGGGATCCCCTCCCATGGGAATGACTCACCCAGGCCTCCCAGGCAGGCTATGGAAGATTCTCAGGTTAATTCGGGCCACCTGAGACAAGAACTTTACCATAAGTGGAGTGGGGAGGGGAGAGAAAGCACAGACTCCCGACATCCAGGCAAGACACAGGCTTCTCTCACCTGGGGAAGGACTTTGGGGTCCCCTGGATGCTGGGAGCAGCAGAGGTATTCTCAATTGTCAGGGGGCCACTGAAAGAGCCGTCTGCTTCTCTAGGGCCAGATAGACTTTCATAAGAAGAGGAAGCCCAAGAAAAACTAGAATAAAATCCAAAGCAATGGCTGCAATTAGAGGGTCGAGGGTAGGGTCTCCACTGGGAAGCGTCTCTTAGCTGCTATGAATGCCGCTGCTCTGCCCTGAGCTGCAAAGCAAGCCCACCCCGTCTCCCACCCTGCCACGCACATGTGTCTGTAAACAGGTCACTGGAGCAGAGTCCCTGTCACCATAGTGGTGCTGGGACAGGGTGACAGCCACACTCAGCTGAGGAGCCAGGGACCAGAGACCCCAGCCCCATTTTCCCTTGGACCATTAATGAGTCTGGGTGTGTATTTTTGGAAACAGTAATGAATGCTTTTCAGGAAATGAGGGGCAAGGTGAAATAAATTGCCATTACTGCATATTTGTGGTTGGTCTGTATTTATTTTTTAAATAATTATGCTATTGAATTCAATCATCTCTAACTATGAAAGTGGCTAGATTCTAGTGGATCTGGAGCCTGTGGTCTGGAGCCAGAAGCAGGCATCTAGGGGTGAGGTCTGGGAGAGTGAGGAGTTGGGGTTCAGACTAAGAGGAGGGGAAAAGGAAGAAGACAAGGCACGCGGGTCAGAAATGAGATCTCTCTCCACATGGACTTGTTGCTGCCCTGTGCCCATTTCACAGATGGATAAACTGAGCCTGGAGGAGTTCTTGATAGAGGAGATGAGAAACAGAGATGCAATCGAGCTGGTTTTCTCATTCAGCAATGGGCACCTGCTTGTGTTCACAGATGGTGAGCAAACCAAGTCAGACAGAGGCAGAGCGAGAAACCTGATTCCATCCCCGCTTTCTGCCACTGTGGCCTCCTTGTGAGTCCAGGTCCCCGCCATCTCTCCCCTACAACTTTCACGGTCCTTTCAGCTTCCTGGCCCTGGCCCACCTCTCTCTCTGATCCAGTTTCTACTGTTGACCAGGGGATCCAGAGAGAAAGCAAGTCTATCTGTACCTCTAAAATCTTTCCATGACTCCCTCTTGCCAACTGGAAAACATCCAAACCCATTAGTCTGGCTCCAAAGGGACTTTAACGATGCAGCCTCACATGTCTTCCTAAACTTTTACCCCACAGCCTCTCCTAGTCACCCTTCTCTCAAGCCTCCTCCCAACGCAAACCACAGATTCTCTGTGCTATTTGCCATTCCCTCTCCTGGAATGCCTTTCCCTAGGATTCACCTGGAAATCTTTACTCATCACTGAGACTCAGGTAAAATCATCTCTCAGGGTGGCCCTCCCTGAACATCCTGGGGTGGAGGTGCGGGGTACGCCCACCTGCCCCACCCCATAGAGTGTTGTGGTTGGTTTTCAAGGGTGTCTCCCTGCCTGGGTTTGGCACAAAGTCAAGTCAACAAATACTTCCCGAGAGAACAGGGTTCCAGTCCCTAGCATAGACGACCTCCAGTCATCCTTGGCAGAGAGGGGCCTGAGAAGGGATCTCTGAGTCCAATGGGCTTTCTCAGAGCCCTTTCTCCAAGTCCTGGCCAAGGTGACCCTGTTTCTGCATGCTTGAGCTGGGGCACCAGGAGGTTGGGAAGCCCGCACATCCAGCCAGCTCCTAAGGACCCAGCTTTCCTGCCCTGGGCTCTGAGATCGGGGAAGGGCTGGGCCATTTCCAGTCCTGCCTTTCTTCCTCCTCTGGCTGCACCCAAGAGAGGGGCACCTGTTTCCTTCTGATAAAAGGACCGGTCAGTTTACAGCTCTCTGCTGAGCAGTTGTGATGACAGTTAGAAGAGCCCCATCAGAGGGGCCGCCAACACAAGGACATGAAAGATACACGTTCTGTGAATTAGTTTGCATAGAACTGGCTATAATTTTTTCCCCTCGGGAGAACGGGATGTCACAAGTCTGACAGGCATTCAACAACTGGGGTAAGAAGGGGGGAAAAACAAGTTGTCTGGGCTTCAGAAGAAACACTTCCTTGGCAGAAAGGATGTGAGAACAACTTGACAAGATAGAGGGTGCAGAGTTCTGAGCTGCATGGATGCTCCTGACAAAACCGTCTTTTGGAAGACCAGACCGTGCTCGGATGGTGGCTCCAAAAGCATCAGAGAAAGAGGACCACAGGCAGGCAGGGGAGATCATCCTAGTTCCTGGGATGATGATGTTTTATGTTAACCACAAAGGAGTGTGTGTGTGTGTGTTCCATATGAGCACCAGTGTGAGTCTCTGTGCAGACTTTGAAACTTGAATATTGTATCAGTCAGCAACTGTCATCTTGATGCTGTGTAACAAACACCTCCAAATGTCAAAATGACAATTACTCATTGTTTTCAGGTCAAGAGCAATTCAGCTGGGCTGCCTTGGCCTTTCACTTCTTGGCTCTGGGCTTCGGGGTCTAGGGTGTAGTTTGGGACTAGGTGTTCCTTCTGCTCATGCATCCTACTTGGACTACAGTCACCAGGGCATGTGGTTTGCCATGTGTGTCTCATTCTGGGGTCCAGGTTGTGGGGGCAGCAGTTCTTGGAATGTGGTTTTCTCATGATGGGTCTCCAGAGTGAGAAAGAAAACCCCTCTTGGTAGCACACCACAAGCTCATGGTCAAGCCTCAAGTCAAGCATTAGGGAAGTGTTCCTGCTTGGCATGAGGTCATCATATGGTTGAGAACTGGGACCAGTGATTCAATCTACCATTCATCTCTCAGGTCCAGGAGTCATGTATGGATGTGAGAGTTGGACCATAAAGAAAGCTGAAGAACTGATGCTTTTGAGCTGTGGTGTTGGAGAAGACTCTTGAGAGTCCCTTGGACTGCAAGGAGATCCAACCAGTCCATCCTAAAGGAGATCAGTCCTGAATATTCATTGGTTCATGCTGAAGCTGAACCTCTAATACTTTGGCCACCAGATGAGAAAAACTGACTCATTTGAAAAGACCCTGATGCTGGGAAGGATTGAAGACAGGAGGAGAAGGGGATGACAGAGGATGAGATGGTTGGATGGCATCACTGATTCAATGGACATGAGTTTGAGTAGGCTCTGGGAGTTGGCGATGGACCAGGAAGCCTGGCATGCTTCAGTCCATGGAGTCGCAAAGTCAGACATGACTGAGCGACTGAACTGAACTGAACTCATCTCTCATTAGTGGGGCTTTGAGTGACATGAAGGTCTCACCCTCACGTACATTGTCATGTGTCTCAATGGATGCGGAACCATTCTGTGTGTTCACTAATGTGCTTTGCTCAATGATTGACACACTCCCAAATGAGGATCATCAAATGATTTTTAGCGAGAGGACCCTATCAGGGTTCACATGAAGAATTGAGGAGGGTCATGGTATTTTTGGTGCTGCTTGCATTTCAGAGCAGGAGTTCAAAAAGTCTGCCCCTGGTGTAGAAATTATAAACTGCAAGAAACCACCGTGTGCACCATCACCTTTAGTGCATGTAATTTGGGGTCCTATCTCCAGCTCCCATGAGGGGAGGGCACAGCCAAGAAGGTTTAATGTTCCCATCTCTGCAAGCAAGCTCCACAATCTACTATTTGGAGGCCAGTACTATTTCAGGTTTCCCTGGTGGCTCAGACAGTGAAGAATGCCTGCAATTTAGGAGACCTGGGTTTGATCCTCCCTGGGTCAGGAAGATCCCCTGGAGAAGGGAATGGCTACCCACTCCAGTATTCTTGCCTGGAGCACTCCATGGACAGAGGAGCCTGGTGGGCTACAGTCTGTGGGGTTGTAAGACTTGGACACAACTGAATGACTAACTCTTTCACAAGGAGGAGTTGAAGTGAGTTTATGCTTGCAGGACTGCCTCCATGGAAACTGTGTTGAAAGCATCCCCACAGGTAAAGAAAAACCCCGGTCTTGGCTGGGGCCTGTACCTAGCAAGGCAGGTGGTGGGACAGATATAAATGTATGGATCTGAGCTCTTCAGGTAGGGGGCTTGGCGAGTCTGCCCAGAGGCAGCAGCAGGGAGATTCTCCAGTGGCTCGGGGAGCTGGTTTCCATCAGCTCTCAGCAACCGTGTTAGTTACACTTGCCTTTTATTTTTCACGAGATGAATTTTTAATTTTTATGACAGTATTGGGAAAATTTCAAAGCATTGCATGGCAGGCTCAAGTGGGCTATGTATTCTGTCAGTCAGGGCTTCTGCACAGGTCAATAAAGCCTTCCAAAGGAAATGAAAGTCAGCTTGTCCAGCCTTCAGAAGTGGCTGGGGTCCTGGAGCCCCAGGTCACACACTGCACTGGACTGGGGGTTGCCTGCCGCTTGACCCCGGGACCCTTGATTGGAGTTTCCTGAGCACAAACTACTGAGTGCCAGGCACTCTGCTGGGTTCAGGCTGGAAAACAAACTGGGACAGGCGTGGTGTTTGCCCTCATGGAACTGACCTTCCAGTGGGCAGACAGACCCAGGGAAGGGAACCTTAACAACTGGACTGTGTATGAACCACTGAGGAGCTGAGGTGATGGATGACTGACCGCCTCTTGAGACCTCACCTGGGTTGGGGGGAGGGGCGGGAGCCCGGTGCCCCATCCCTGCAAGGAGGTACTTCCACTTTGCCAGGATGGGAGGGAGGTGTCCGACTCCCAGGCTGCCAGGAGAGTGGCCACGTTAGCCCAGCCTGGTCCAGGGTGGCTGCTCACCGCAGGTTTAGCCACTCGCTCTTCTCTGACCCTAGAGGTCTGCCTCCCACAGCGAGGTCCAGCTCGGATGGCCCCACCTCCAGCTTCGGAGCACACCTTGGTCCTGATGCAGATTCTCGTGGGCCTGTTTCAGCCCCATAGAGCCAGGGGCCTGTGGGCGCCACTAGCCTCTGCCCTCTGCGTCCCCAATCTTTCCTCCCGCTGGCCAAGTCCCCGAATCTGGAGGCCGAGAACGCAGAGGAGTCTGAGAAAGTCAGGCTTCAGCAGCTGCTGCCCTCTCTCCCTATACCTGCCTCCTGTCTCTGTGCCTGATGTGTCGTCTGCAGTGTTGGGGACTGCCAGAGGACCCACCAGTTACGGTCCATGCCTAGCGCCTGCAGCAAGAAACTGGCAAGGGCAGGAGGAACTCTGCCTCTGAAATGCCAGCATGTTGGGAACATGAGAACACAGAGCCTGAGCCAGGTAGGGTCTTCCTGACTCACCTGGTGGTTCACCTGGTGGTGTTTATGGGAGCGGTGCGCTGTGCCCACCACTGTCCCAGACAGATGCGGACCACCCCCCAGGCACTGTCCCTCCCACTAGAGGCTGCGGTTGAAGATGCCTCCTGGATACCCGGGGCTCCGCTGCAAAGGACCCGGAGAAGGAGAGAGGCAGCCCCAGGGGCCTGCATTTCAGGGGGATGTTGACAGGCCTGGCTGAGGAAGGGGAGAAGTTTACTAGGTGGACAGGATGCTTGTTGGAAATTCTCCTTTACCTTTTCTGTTCTCCTGTTTAGACAGACAGCAGAGCTCAGGGGCCTCAGCCTCAGCAAAAGAGGAGGGATCTGGCCTGGAGGTCTGAGCTGTGAGGTCACAGTCCGATGATAAATCTGATGATCACTTGCTGAACCTCCAGGGAGGTGAGCATTCTCCTCGGTCGGGGGAGGAGGGGGATTGCAGCTAGACACAGGTAGGGGTCTGGAAGCATCCTCCCCTGACCAGACCCTGGGGGGAGAGGTTGAGGGATTTGGAAAGTGAGAGCAGAGGGGACTCAGGCACCCCCCTCCCACCACCGCGTTGACTCCCCTCCCCCCGCCCTGCCCCCACGGCTTCCGCATTCACAGCACACCGTCTACAATCTCCAGTCCCATGTGAGGCTTAAGCAGAGAGAGAACTTGAATCTTCCCAGGAAACTGGCTCAGACTCCTTCCAGGCTCCCACCATTTTCTCCAGTCTCTTACAGATGGCAGCCCTCATTTGATTGATCATCTTTTCAGCAACTTGTGTTCACCTAAGCTTACCCAAGTATTCAGCTTCGCTTTCATTGAAACAGCAGCTTTTTCTTTTTTAAATCTCATTGGCTTAACTCATGTTTATGTGTGTGTCTGAGCCGGTGTCCTGTGTCCTGCCTGCAATGCAGGAGACCCGAGTTTGAGCCCTGGGTTAGGAAGAGTCCCTGGAGAAGGAAATGGCAACCTACTCCAGTATTCTTGCCTGGGAAATCCCATGGCCAGGAGCCTGGTGGGCTCCTCTGTCCATGGGGTCACAAAGAGTTGGACGCAACTGAGTGACTAACACCTTCACTTTCATATATATATATATATATATATTTTTTTTTTGTTTGTTTGTTTGTTTGTTTTTTTAAATTTGGCTGCACTGGGTCTTAGTTGTATCAAGTGGTATCTATTAATAGTTCCCTGATCAGGGATTGAACTCAGGCCCTCTATGTTGAGAGTGCAGTGTCTTAACCACTGGACCACCAGGGAAATCCCTGGCTTAGTTCATGTTTAAGAAAACTGCATCATTACAACAAATAAAACCTGTGCAATTTGGGACCATCATGTCTGGCTGTTGGTAGATATGCAGAGGGGCAGACAGGGGCAGAGGTGGGCTCGACACTGGGCAGCAGCCGCCGAGCCCAGGGCACTCGCGTTGACAACGTCAGGTGACCATGGGCACACAGAGAGTGTAGAATTAGTGACATCATCACTTCTTTAAGAGGAAGTTGGTTCAGAGCACTTTTCCTGTGTTTGCCAGAGAATGATTGTATTTTAGATGAAGTTCCCCCAAAGCACACCCCACCTGCCATCTGACTGGAGTAAGGAGAGTGAACATGGGGGACCAATGGCTAGCGAGACAGTGAAGGGGTCAGTGGCTTGAGGGTCTCAACAAGGTCATAGTGTTTGGATGGGGTCATGTAAGCTGATGGGCCAGAGAGCGGAAGGCGGTACGGATTTGTGGGTTTGGAAGTCATGCGGTTTCAGGACTGTGATGAGAGTGGCTGAGATTCAAATCGTCATGGGCACAGGGGATGAGGAATTGTGAGCCAGGCCATCCATGTGGCTCACCCAAGTGGACACTGGGCTGTTTGGAGTGATGGCAGCACTGGGGTTTGAGGGAGATGCTGGCGGACAGGGAGGTCTCCAGGGACAGAAGGGGAGGGACCAGCTGGGCAGAGAGCAAGGCTGCTTCCAAGAGGGAGGGAGACCACCAACCAGGTGTTCCTAGAGGATAAGGGAGATGTCCACCTACCCCTGACCTGAGGAGCTGGAGTAGCAGAGAAAGCTGGGCAATTGTTGTTTCTCCAAGCAGTGACCAAGTTCAAGCCCCTCATTGCTAGGAGAAGAGGAACTCTACTTTCCAGAATTTTTCCAGAGTTCTTTCACCAGATTAAGGCACAGTTGGGACCAGGACACAGCCCTTGAAACTGAACTATTCCAGCTCATTTTAAAAAGGAGTTTATGTGACAGGCAGATAAGCTATGTTCTTGGGCAGCCAGATAAAAAACTGAATAGATGTTTATTCTCCCTGAAGCTAACACGTGGATTAAATACAATTCCGATCAAAACTCCAAGAAGATGTTTTAAAATCAATATGCTTTGAAGTTCCATGTAGAAAACAAAAGTAGGCAAGAATTTCAAAAGGTGTTCTTGAAATTAAAAGCAGAAAAGTGAGGTGTGTGTGTGTGTGTGTACATGCGTGCACGTGTGAGCACATACTAAGGCTGCCAAACCCAAGAGCATATGATCAAGCAAAGCCATTAAAATCTCCGAGCTGGCTCCTGCACAAACAGATAGATGATGGGACAGCCCAGAAAACCAGGCATGAAAATTGTGAACACAGGAAAAATTCACTTTCCAAAGCAAGCACTAAGGAAGGAGTGTTTTCAGATTGTGTTGAGTCTATAGCCACACGACCACAAACTCACTGATCTTGTCAAATCATGTTGAATAATAGGAGAGTCATTTGGAATAAAAGATTAGATTGGATGCACAGAATATCATACACGCAACAAAGCCAAGGCAGATTCAAGTGTTAAATATGGAAAACCAAATTTCAGATAAACCGGCAGAACAGAAAGTAGAATATTTATCAGACTGTGGATGAATTGCTCATCTCATGAGTACTAGAAGCAGCATCATGAAGGAGGTTGGCTGAGTTGAATAGTCTATAAACTTCCAAATCATGACAATACCAGAATAAGAAAGTTTAAGGGATGACACACTGGGAGAAGACTTACACCCAAAATGAAAATAACATTTTCAAAATATGTCTAAGGAAAAAAAAATGAAAACAGTATAATAACATCTAATGAGCTCATTCAGAATTTGTAAAAACAAGACTCTCAAAGATATTCACAGAAAAATCACGAAAATCTTTCATGGGAGAAGAGCAAATTGCTAAAGAGGTGAACATGGGGCTATCATTTTGGACTTATCTAAGAATATTTTATTTTTGAACAGTTTTGACTTAACACCGAGGCTGAGGTGGAACAGACACACTGGTGCCTGGAACCTTACCGAGTCCAGGATGTTTGGAAAGCAAAATGGGGAGGAGGGGGAGAGCCACAAAAATTTGTAAAATCAGTATTTTTAAGTGTTTTAAAAATATTTATTTTTGACTGTGCTGGGTCTTCGTTACAGCATGAGGGATCTCTTGTTGTGTTTTGTGGGCTTAGTTACTCCACAGCGTGTGGGATCTTAGTCCCGGCTTAGTTTCCCAGCCCAGGATCGAACCCACATCCTCTGGTTCGGATGGCAGATTCTTAACTGCTGGACCACCAGGAAAGTCTCTACAACTTGAGTGTCCATCCTGGCATCTGGAACTTGATTCTAAGGAAACAGTCAAAGGGAAGCAACAGCCACAGGCACAAAGGGGTCCCTTATCATTTATGATACTATGTTTAACAGTGAAGCAAAACTCAGACAAACAGAAGGGACTGAAATGTTCATAAATAAGAAAAGAGCTTTAGTTATATTGTAGCGTATCTACTCCCAGGAGTAGCTTCAGCCATTCACCCTATGTGAGGGTGGGGTGGGGTGAGGGGATGGAAATGTAGGGAAATGTTACGATTTAAAAAACCACAACCTTGTGCATGGGAAGATTATAACTCTTCAGCTATGTATGTAAAATTAGCATGTGGGTAGAAAAGGACCAAAATGCAAGCCAGAAAAGTGAAAATAGTTACTGTTTTAGAGCCATGGGTTTAAAGATAATGCTCTAAATAATTTTAAAGGAGGGATCCTGTTTTATATCTTTCCTTCCCTCCCTTTTTCCTCCCTCCCTCCCAAGCAGAATGGACCATATGTCTCACTGAGACACCAGAGCTCAGACCGCAGCCTTCTAGAAGCTATGTGTTGGGCTTAGTCGCTCAGTCATGTCCGGCTCTTTGTGACCCCATGGACTGTAGCCCGCCAGGCTCCTCTGTCCATGGGGATTTTCCAGGCAAGAACACTGGAGTGGGTTGCCATGCCCTCCTCCAGGGGATCTTCCCAACCCAGGGATCAAAACCAGGTCTCCCGCATTGCAGGCAGATTCTTTACCTTCTGAGCCACCAGTTAAGCCCACTCTAAAGTCTATGGAATGCCTCTAATATTCTCAGTCCAGCAGGGCTGGAACTGGGTCGGGTGTGGGTGCACTGGGAAGAGGTGGAGACCTCGTCTCATCTGCCAAATTTGCACACATTTGTTAGGTGGGAGTCCAAAGAATGAACCATTAGGAACACAGTCCATATATTTAGAAAAAGCATGCGTGCCAGCTATACTGCATATAATGCCAGATGAACCCAAAGTAACTATTTTGAGCATGTCTGAAAAAAATTTCACCTCCTGGCGAAAATGAGTCACATTTGCAGCAAAACCACAAATCTCAGTGTGGATTTCTATATCCTGGATTAACAGGAGAGCTTGTCTTTTTTTCCTGGGGTGCTTCCATCCATCCCTTCCTTCTGGGAGTTGCTGTCGCAGGGGATGGGATCCACGTGTGTAATTAGAGCTCCAAGGTCCTGCTCTGCAGAGCCTCTTTCTCCAGGCTCTGTTGCCCTCACTTTCCAGCTGTCCACAGCCCACTGCTGTTCTCAGACTTCCGCTGTCTTCTCCCTGGATCCCTGTTGCCCACCCCATCTATATCACTACCTCTGCTCCTCCTCTGCCTCCTTCTTGACACCAGTTCTTGGAGGGGTGCTCCTCCAACAGGGCCATCCTAGTGAGGAGGTTGGGTTCATTTCTCTCCACTCAGCTTTGTCTTCCTAGAGTCCAGGGTTCTGCTGCGGGAGCTGGGGGAGGCAGTACTGGCTCAGGGGGCAGTCAGGAGACCTCAAGGGGTGTCCTCCTTCTGGGCTACTGGTCAGTGCAGTTTGACCACTGGTCACCCCCTTCACTTCCGGTGGTTTTCTCAGGGTGTCACTGTGCCTCTCCTCATCAGACCCCTTCAAGGCCTCCCCCGACCAGCTCCTCAGAGGTGTCCCTGAAATTGTTGACTTGGTTCAAGTTCTCACTCCCAGGCTCCAGGGATCTACGTAGGTCAATAGAGGTGGCTGGATGGTTGTTTCCAGGGGGCATTCTGGGGAAGGCAGAGGTCCTGTCTGTCCAGGGCAGACAGGGGACCTTCAAGGATGTGTGGCCTTTGTCTCAGAGCAGCCTGATTAAATCCTTGAACCCCATTACCCACCTGCCCTGGGGGAGGTGGGTAATGTAAAGAGAAACGGGTGAGACAGAGAGACAGAGGGCAGACAGACCCTGAATGAATCTTTGCATACAGCCAAGTCTGAAGCCAACGCTGCTTCCAGTCTTATGCAAGACACTTATCTCAGGAAGCTGAACAGGAGCAGAATTTCAGCATAAGGATTATTTTAGGATGATTATTTTTAAGAAACAGCAGACACAGGAGAAGACTGAAAATGGAGTAGAAGTTACTCTTTGGTAAGAGACATTTAGATTTATCACATGTGTGTGCATATGTGTGCGTGCTAAGTTGCTTCAGTCGTGTCTGACTCTTTTCCACCCTATGGACTGTAGCCCGCCAGGCTCCTCTCTCCATGGGCTTCTCCAGGCAAGACTACTGGAATGAATTGCCATGCCCTCATCCAGGGGATCTCTCCAACCCAGGGATCAAACCCATGTCTCTTGTGTCTCCTGCATTGGCAGGTGGGTTCTTTATACTAGTGCCACCTGGGAAGCCCCAGATTTATCATAGAAATATCCGTTTGTAAGGGTGTCTCCCTCTTTGCATCAGAAAGAGGAGGAACAATCAAATCGAGAAATTTATCAATGGAGAAGGCAAGGACTGAAATCTGCATGACAACCACAGCCTCGGTTACTGGGCTTTGCCTGATAATATCTCCCACAATTCACTCCCCACTCCCGGTGTCTTTATCTGGTGTGGATGGCTTGGGTCATTTCAGGGATTTAACTCAGTATTCCCAGGAGGAGGAAATGTTATTAGAAGGCATACATGTTATTAAACTTCTGATGGCTTTTCTCCTGTTAATCTTATTATAGGGGAGTCACATCCCAGGTGGTACAGCGGTGAAGAAACTGCCTGTCAATGCAGGAAACACAAGAAACTCAGGTTCGATTTTTTTGGTTGCGAAGATCCCCTGGAGTAGGAAATGGCTACCCACTCCAGTATTATTGCCTGGAAATTTCCATGGACAGAGGAGCCTGGCAGGCTACAGTCCAGGGGGTCACAAAGAGTCAGACATGACTTGGCACACACCCTTAGCCAAGAACCTAGAAGGGAAGAGGAGGAATCATTTTTCCTTCCCACACAACGCTTATCCAAATAGGGTTTCTGATATACAACAAAGTCTTTGCTGTTGTTCAGTCACTCAGTAGTCTCCAATTCTTTGCATGCCAGATTTCCCTGTCCTTCACTATCTCCCAGAGTTTGCTTGAACTCATGTCCACTTAGTCGACGATGCTATCTAACCATTTCATCCTCTACCACTCCCTTCTCCTCCTGCCTTCAATCTTTAAAGCAGCATCAGGGTGTTTTCCAGTAAGTCAGCTCTTCATATCAGGTGGCTAAAGTATTGGAGCTTCAGCTGCAGCGTCAGTCCTTCCAATGAATATTCAGGGCTCATTTTCCTTTAGGATTGACTGGTTTGATTTCCTGCTGTCCAAGGGACTCTCAAGAGTATTCTTCAGCACCACAGTTTGAAAGCATCAATTCTATTAAGAGTCTTGGGGGGTGTGATAGTCATTATTAGTTCTCAACTATCTCTAGTCACCTGATTGTGTGTGTTTACAGGGGTGAGGGTGTGGCTACTGCAGGTCTGGGGTGGGGGCCTGGAAAGAGGAACAGGAGCCCAAGCAGATCCACTCTGCATCTTGGTGATAAGAATAAATGGACACAGCAGCTCTGTGTCCACGTGGGCTCAGCAACTGACAAGCAGGATGAGGAACCCTGTCTGGGTCAGCATGTGGAGACAGCCGCTGGGCTGGCCCCAAGGTGGATGGTGGTAACTGTGTTCTGCAAAGTATTCTCAGAGAGCACATGGCCCTGGGGCCCACCCGTGCTCATCAGCACGGTCTTTGATGGATTTCTGACAGCCAGATCTGGCTGATAAACTCATCTCAAATCCTGAGGAGGCCCCAGTGTATCTCTTCCAGAAACGTGAACTTTAATTTATTTAAATTTAATGGAAAAAGCATATGGAGGGGAACAGAAAGCTAATTTAAAATAGTGCTCAAAGCAATCAATATGTTAACAGATTCCTTCAACTTTTTCCACTTGGCTGCAGGGAAAAAAAAGACAACACAGACACACACAACAAACCTTTAAAACATAAGTGGATCTCTTCCATTCCCCTCCTCCTATTTTATAAAAACACAGTTTTTGATGTCTGGTGCCGAGTCCTTGGGAGTTAAAATCAGTCAGTCTTGTAAACATTCAGATATGCTTTTGGAAACATAAATCATCAGATGAGGTCGGAAGTGGTGCTGGAGAGAACTCTAGTCAAAAAATAATTTGGGGGTCGGTGTGCTGAGGCAGGCGAGGAATATGAAATTTTTCAGATGAAGCGATTGTTAGTTTGTGTGTCTGCCCTTGAGTTTGCTCATCTCTAAAGTGGGCATAATCCTCCCCCTTCAATATTCTTGTGGGAATTCAGCAGGATGAGGTGGGAGGGCCTGTTTTGCAGAGTGCAAAGCTGTGCAGTTGGTTGTTTAGCTTATAGGCCTCCTCGGGCCTTGCCCCTCGGAGGGGTCAGGCCTGGCTCAGCCCCATGGATGCAACTGAGCTCATCTGAGCAGCCCGAGCGGCCTGAGGTGGACCTTCCTGCCTTCAAGCCTGCTCGCCTGCAGGAGCCATGGAGCCCAGATTTCCACCGTTAGGGAGTTCTTCCTTTGTTGCTTTCTCCCCTTAGTCTCTTCTGGCCAGGCAGCAGGGTGTGGGGGAAGAACAGAGGCCTCGCAGAAAAGGATGTGACCTCAGGACCTGCTTCCACGGGGCTTCCTGGCAGCCTGGACCTCTCCGGGTCTCTCCTGCAAGCCCCAGTTGTTCTGCCCCTGATGCATTTAGGGCGGGTGTAGGGAAGCCGTCAGACACAGAATAAGTGCCCAGTGAGTGCTCTGCTCCTTGCAAAGGTCAAGTCCCCCGGGAATAGGGCAGGGAGAAAACACACTAATCACCTCATCACTGGGCCTGCCTTCCAGTTGGGAGTGGGGAGGAAGGAGGAAGCCTGAGGGGGTGGGGTGGGGTGGGCAGGGTTTGGGGGAGTCTGTGTGGGAGCAGGTGAGGTGACCGGGCCAAGGTTTTGGGGTATAAATCTCCAGCCTTGTCTTCCCATTCTGAGGCAAACAGCAGACTGTGTGATGGTAACAGAGGACTTTCTCAGCGTTGGTGCTTCCTTATTCCTAAAGGCACCTCAAGGTCAACTGTTTCCAGATTGAAATTTGGATACCAACTGGCAGACACCAGCAGAATCCCAATTCCCCCGCCCCTCCCGCCTTGGCGTTGACCTTGGAGAGCCTGGATCGCGTTAAAATTCTAGGGCTTCTTTCTCCCTGTTCTGCTGCCAGGTGCGAGGAGCCTTCATTTGCTTATATATTAAAAAAGGGGAGACAGAAAGGCTGCCGGACCACTTCAGAATTTCATCTGTAATCAACATCTGCCTAATTGCATTTTCTCCTGGAAAAAGGAGAATTTCAAGGCTATTGAGTTAACTCCCAGCCTCATGGAAAGGTGGGCTGCATTTCCATAATGTGTCCCCGCCAGGGTTCCCCTGGCTGAGAGGTGACGATTGAGGCATTGTCAGAGCTCTCCTTCCAGGAACATCTCAGTGTGCCAAGAATTTGCTGGCTTAAATGTCGTCAGATTGACTGAAAATGTCTTTCACCCAGTGTCCAGAGGTGGTTTCTTAGAAGGTTAAAGCTGTTCCCCAAGCAGAAAGTGGGATCCTCGAAAAACAAGCTGGTTCCCTCTCCCACATGCACACAGAACCCACCCAGAGGGAGAGACGTGTGGGGCTCCAGACAGGTGTCTCAGAGTCCTGGAGTCAGTGCAGGGGAGACTCCTAAAGACATTGTTCACAAGCTGTCAGACAGTCAGGAGGGCCAACAAAACCTCAGAGGAGAGATGCAGAGATGCCCCAGGAGAGGTGTGGAGAAGATCCTTCATAATAAGCCCGGAAGCAGAGACCTCCACTCAGCCTCACGTGATTCCAGGAAGTGGAAGCAGGAACCAGATCAGGAGAATCAGAGTGACAGAAACACTGAGAACCAGGATAACCCACATCATCTGGGAAGTCCTTGACATTTGTGTGCAAACCGGATGCCAGGAAATGACTGCAGTTGTTAGCAGAAACACTGACCAAAACTGTCTGCCCTGGCCAGACCTGATAGTAACCACTTGCTTGAGCTATCTTACAACAGGAGGTCCTGGTAAGGAACTGGGAACTAACAAGCTACCACCCACTGGAAGAATTCAGGAAAGGTCAAAAGGAGAGACGAGATGCCAATTCATATGTTCCTACCAAACTCCCAGAATCCTTCTTGGTGGACTCCATCTTGGCTGAGTGATACACACGCCTCCAGGAAGGGCCCTGAGTCAGAGTGATTGGCCAGGGACAACCTGGAAACTAAGCCCATCACCATAAAACCCGAGACTGTGAACCATGTGGCAGAGCAGTCCTCCAGGGTCTCCTTACCCTATTGCTCTCCCCCCGGTGCCCCTTCCCAATAAAGTCTCTTGTTTTGTGTCTCCTTGAACAATGCATCTCTGAGTGTTAGACAAGAGCCCACTCTCAGGCTCTGGAAGGGGTCCTCCTTCCTGCAGCACCCTGACACAAGGAGTGCAGGAAATAGAAGCGTAGAGTGCAGAAAAGAACCCAAAAAGTGACACAAGAAGCGTCTGCCCAGCTTAAGGGCAGGAGGGCACCTGGTCAGGACTGTGGGGGCGAGGCTGCGTCTGTATCTGACGGTCACTGTGTATTTCCGTGCCCCTGGGAGACACATGCCTCATGTCTCAAGTGCCAGCCAGAGAATGTCGCTCACCATCTGGTTTTTCAAGGATTAAGTCATTAGCCACTGCAGTTGCTGACCTTCAACACACCCTGGAAATGACTTCAGGGTGGAGAGCAGGAATGAAGCATTCTGTGCTCTGGGAAAAACTGGCAGAACAGGCCTTCGGATGGTGAGATCTTTTCAGGAGAAAATTTTATGAACCCAATTTCTTGCATCCTCCCATGCCTAGGAAAGCACTAACATCCTTAACAGAGACACCGGTCCTCACAGCTAGCAGCAAGCCTCTGCCAAGATGTGTGCTCGATGGCATGTACCCTCCTCACCAAAACCACATAGTTTGTAAAAGAATATATACATGTATAACCGAGTCACTTTGCTACCCAGCAGGAATTAACACCCCATCCATTGCAAACCAACTCTTAGGTTGTTGTTTAGTCCCTAAGTTGTGTCTGACTCCCCATGGACTGCAGCCTGCCAGGGTTTGTCCAGAGGATTTTCCCGGCAAGAATACAGAAAGAGAAAAGCAATTGTCATACACTACACACATCCAGGGAATCTAGAAAGATGATACTGACGAAACTATTTGTACAGCAGCAGTGGAGACACACACACTGCGAGCAGACTTATGGATATGGCTTGGGGGTGGGGGGGGAAACGAGAGGATGGGAGGTATGGAGAGGGTACCCTGGAAACTTACACTGCCATATGTAAATAGACAGCCAATGGGAATTTGCTGTTTGACTCAGGGAACTCAAACCCGGGCTGGATAACAACCTAGAGGAGTACGATGGGGAGGAAGGTGGGAGGGAAGTTTAAGTGGTAGGGAACATGGGCAAACCTATGGCTGATTCATGCTGATGTTTGGTGGGAACCAGTGCAATACAATAAAGCCATTATCCTTCAATTAAAAATAAATAAATAAATGCAGAACCAACAAAGAAACGAAAAAAGAATACCAGAGTGGATTTCCATTTTCTTCTCCAGGGGATCTTTCTGGATCAGGGATTGAACCCATGTCTCCTGCATTGACAGGCAGGTTCTTTACCAATGAGCCACCAGGGAAGTCCCCAGATCAACAACTATACTTCAAAAAATTTTTTAAAAAATCACATATTTATTGATCTCTTTGTCACCTCTTTGGAGCGGTTCCTCAGAGCTATCTGAGAGGCTGTCTCCCAGGCAACAGTCCTCAGTAAACCCCCAATAGAACTGAACCCACAGCTCTCATCTGTGTCTTTTTTTTTTTTTCAGTCAACACGAGTTTAATGGGGTGGTGGTCACCAGGTGGGCTTGGGAGCCACTGGTGGGTGCCAGCTGCACTCCAGACAAGTAACCTCATCCTCTAAGCCTCTCCTAAGAAATGGGGATCGTGGGTGTGCCAACAGTTGTAGTAAGTACCAAATTAAGTAAAACTCCTTAGTTATAATAATGTTTTATAAGGGTCTGGTTAAAGGACTCCTCTGGGTGCTATCAAGAAGGACTTTATCCATGTGACCCCCAGCCAGGTCCACCTGGAGAACCCAGGTGATCCATTCACAGAGCAGAGTCAGCCCTGTTGGACCTTGTGGGTGTGTGGACGACTCCAGCTTTGCCCCTGAGTTTCCCAAAGTGTGTGTTCCTGGTCCCGGGACTCCAGAGTCTCTCTTCACTCTGGCATAGCTCCCTCCCAACTTGCATGTAAAACAGCATGTAATATGGGACTTATAATATGGGAGCTAAAAACAGGAACCCAGCTCTATTTTTAGAAATGGCACCTAAAGCTATGCAATGTGGTGAAAGGTCTGTAATTTCTCCCTGGGTGTGAAGGGAGGGTGGTTTGGCCCAGCCCCAGAGGAGAGTGCTTCTGAAATGAAGAGTTAGGGGTGTCATAGGTGTCCACCCTCTGTTCATCCTGCTGCTCCCCTTCCTGGGCAGCGGGGGCCCCAGTCACCTACATCGGAGAACTGGGTAGTGTTGCTCTGAGACTCAGTCTGGGCGGTCAGTGCCTTGGCAGAGCCACAGATCCAACCAGGATGGCTACTCTGGGGGGTCGTGATAAGGACCCTTCTTGTGGGCTGTGGGATAGGACTGAATGCACCCATTGGAGTTGTGTAGTCCCAGGGGGATGCTCCTACTTTGATGAAGAGGTTTGAGCTCCTCTCCATTCTATTCCTGCCCCTCAACTAGAAGTGCCCCTGATTGTCACTGTTCTCACAGGTCCACCCATGGGGTGGAAACCACATCTGGGCTCTCATCACAGCCTGGCCCCAGGTGAGCACAACAGGTCACTCAGGGATGAGTGGAACACGAACGTTTGACCCTCAGGAGCACAGATATGCCCTCCATGGCCAGCAATACTGGGCTAAGAGGCCCTTGCTCCTGCCCAGAAAGGGAACTTAGCACAGGGTCTGCGGGGTGGATGGGAGGTTGAGGGTGGGGTGCAGAGTAGGACCCAGATAGTCAGACTGTTTATTTTTTAATTCTTGGAGGTGGAAATTTTTTTTTAATACTTATGTATTTGTTCGGCTATGTCAGGTCTTGGTTGTGACATGCGGGCTGTGGGATCTTAGTTCCCTGACCAGGGATTGAACCCACATCTGCTGCATTGTAAGGCTGATTCTGAACCACTGGACCACCGGGGAAGTCCATAGACAAGCAGTCTTTGAACCTTGTGTTAATCTAGCTGCTGCTTCCTCCTTCTTGGCCTCAGTCTCCTCTGCTATAAAACTGGTGAGTGTTACTTCTCAGAGACTGAATGTGGATGGGCATCTCCCTGGGGCTGTGCTTCGTTGTAGCACGGGGGCTCAAACCTACGCACCCCCTCATGGAGTGGCTCATTAAAGCCTCTAGTCATCTGCAAATCAGTCCTACAGGACAGACACTTGGGGACAATGGGCCTGAATGTAGGCTGTTGACCAGACGTCTGTCTTTTCCAGCTGTCAAGGTTTTCAAGCTGCTGAGTCGGACATTCCTGTTTAACCCATATCAGAAATCCCACAGGAAGCAAATGAACCTGTGCCAAGGGAGGAGGCTGTCGGCAAGACACTCTGCTCTGGAGACCAAACATTTGGGGCCAAGGGGACAAGGCTGGGGTGAGGAGCCAGGCCAGGGTCGCTGGACTGTGGGGCTTTCAGAGGTTCTCCCATCGGGGTAAAGATGGACCCCTTGCTCTGTCTTCCTTCTGACCCATGTCCGGGGCAGGGGCAGGCCTGGCTCTTTCATGATCCCTTTGGAAAATTAGACTTTAGGAAGAGGAGAGAAGGGGAAGGCGCAGACCCTGGTGGAAGCTGAGTGACCTCCTGGCTCTGAGTACACTTGTCCACAGGCCCCGCTGGGCTGCAGCTGGCCATCTAGGCAGTGGGCTGGCCCTGTGGGCGTCCCTGGCTGGAGTGGTGGTGTTGGTACAACCCCTGAGAGGAGACTTCCTCTGTCACTCTGGAAGAAGGGCCCTTGCTATTGTCAGGAGGTGTAAGAGTGTGTGTGTGTGTGTGTGTGTGTGTGTGTGTGTGTGTGTGTAGGCCGTTTCCCACTGCATGGGTCCAGCCTACTCCATCAACACCCTTCAGGTCTTCTCAGCTGCTCTAGGCCCTCTGTGGGGCTCCTGTTGGTGCTCCTGCTGGTTCTCTGCTGTAGCAGGTTCTTCTGGCAGGTCTAAGAATGAAATTGACATGAGCCAGAGTAAGAGGAGAAAATCACAAAAAAGTTTAATAACATGGAAGAGATCCAAGAAAACTGAGTAAGTCACTAAAATGGCTGCAACCATCTCTTTAAATTCCATCCTCAGCTAAAGATAAAATAAGACATTGGGGGTAATGGTTTGGGACTTCAAAAAGGAGAAAGGCGATTCACCTGGAGATAGAAAAACAAATATTTGGTAAATGTTTGCTGGCCCTGCAGAGACAATGGACACAGAGTGGACTCTGGTCTCTGGGCCCCATTCCCCACCACATTAGTCCATGTTCTTTGTAGACATCTCTGGTGATGACTGTTTGGGAACAAGCCTTCCATCTAAAATTTTTTAGGCAATTAGTGGGAAGGAAAGAAAAGAAAGCGAAGTTGCTCAGTTGTGTCCAACTCTTTGTGACCCCCTGGACTGTAGGCTCCTCCATCCATGGGGTTCTCCAGGCAAGAATACTAGAGTGGGTTGTCATTTCCTTCTCCAGGGGATCTTCCTGACCCAGGGCTTGAACTTAGCTCTCCCACATTTCAGGCATACGCTTTACCCTCTGAGCCACCAGGGAAGGTCAGTTTTTCCCTGAGTCTTTTGAACCTTGCTTATTTTCAATCAGAGATAGTCTGCATGCCAAAGAAATATTTTGGAGTGGCATGTTTTGCTCCCCTACAAGTCCCACCCCTCCTTTCTTCTCAAATTTCCATGGCCTGGGCAGGGTCTCTGGGCCCCACCTCTGGTTCCTACCACACATGGGATCTGGTTAGCTGCTTTTCTCAGTTTCTTCCCTTTTTCTGGAATCCATACTCCCTGCCTGCATGCAGCTGTTGGGCTTCCATCAAGGCTTCAGGAAGCCTTTCCTGATGGGCTGAGTCATGCCTCTTCTGAACTACCATTGCACTTAGCACAGTCCTCCTGTGCTGGGTGCACTGGGGGGCACCTATTCTGCATGGGAAGGAGGTGGTGGTAAGAGGGTACCTTTGGAGTTGAATCCTGGCCCTGCTAACTCCCAGCTGGGTGACTTCCGCAGATTACACCAACGCTTTGAACATCAAGCAGAAATAGTCACCTGCCCTCACAGGTTACTGGGAGGGGAGATGAAAGAAATTCTGCAACACCAAAGGGCAGGCCTCTGAATATTGGCTCCCAACTCCTTCTGACCACAAGGGTGGTGCTGTGATGCTTAACTCTGGCTGGGTACTTAGCCCTCTGAATGGCCCTGAGCTGAACTAACTCAGGGTCAGGGGCCTCTCTGGTGTGAGTTGTTCAAGGGAGCAGGCAGAGCAGGGGCTGGATAGAGCTTGAATGTGGCTCCACCTCTGAGCAGTTGAGGTCCTGATGTCCTTCTCTGGGGACAGGGAGGCCAGCCTCACAGTGACAACGCCACCCCATCGTGCCTGCCCCTCTCCAGGTGGACACTGAAGGGACTCCCACCCACCCTGTTTTCTGCCTTCCCCTTCTCTCTCTTGCCAGTGTGGACTGAGAGGCCTCCCGAGGGACCCCCCGGAGCCCCAAAGCTTCTCAAAGTGTGAGGGCACAGGGTGGCCACGGGGTGGGTGGAGGCTCCCCTGCCGAGGCCTCAGGGCGTCCCCGTGGCCTGTCAGCCCTCCTGGAGCACAAGCAACAGGATCTCTCATGCTCTCTGAAAAGGGCTGCTTGCCTGCAGCCTCGGAGCTGGCTGCGGTTCCACAACCCAGCTGTGTTGTCCCCTGGGTGCACCGACCGGTCAGGAGCCGGAGGCCCTGGGAGCAGGGGGCAGCTCTGGGAGGCCTGTGCAGCCTTGCCTGGGGGCCTGAGCTCAGACTTGGTTGGGGGTGGGTAGCTGTCTTTCCTTCTCCCCCCATCTCGCCCTCATTCTCCCTGGACTGTGGGCCTGGGCTGCCCGTCCTTGACCAGCCTTTCCACTGCCTGCCGTCAGGCTGGAAGCCAGCAGCTCCCGGCCCGGCCTGTGCTGATCTTCCCACAGCCACTTGCCCGGGGCCCTTTACTGCCTCATTTACCTACCTGGTCAGCAGCTCTGCCCACCTCAGCTCCCATTACCTGGAGATCCGGCTGAGTAACAGCGGCTGATTTCTCACCCTCTCTGAGCTGTGGGATTGATGACACTTATTTCACAGCCTTATTGTGAGGAGTAAATGAGAAGTGACCACGTAACTCCAGTGCATCTCTCCCCACCCCACCAGCCCAGAGCCCAGGGCCTGCATGCTGGTCCCTGGAAAGTCCACGGGAACACAAGATAGGCCCCCGGAGAGTGAAGGAGACATCAGTGAAGGCTTCTTGGGTCACACAAGAAAAAGTTCATCTAACAGGACACAGCCATGCTCCCCCAGTTCCCATGTGAGCAGTTCTGTCTGCCAAAGTCCCCCTTTCGGGGCTCTTGGGAGCCCCCCGGGCTGGGCTGGGCTCCCCTCCCCTATCTTCCCTCTCCAGCCATCTCCCTGCTTAGGAAGTTAGCAATCTTGCTTCCTCTTCACCTCTCCCTTTTGCATTTCCACCAAAAGATTGATTTCTGAGCCATGCAAAGGGTTCATTTTCTATGTTGGACAAGACAAAGGTGCTTGGAAGCATTCATAATTTTATCATTTCTTTGCCATTACACACGTGAAGCTCCAAACAGTACACGGCCCTTGCAGCTTGTTAATCAGTAGTGCTTCCTGGTCCCAGGTCAAGGGGCCCCTTTGATCCCCGAAGAGAGAGGTCCTCCGGAGACAGAGGCATGGGGGCTGCTCAGAAGGTGCTGGCATTCAGAGCCCGGCTGTCCTCTGCCTGGGGTGCTTCCCTCTGAGTCTGGAGTCTCTGCTGTAATGCAAAGATTCCTGGTGGGCCTGGCTCTTCCTCGGGTCCAAATAGCCTGGTGGGAATCAGGGTGGACTGTGCTTGAATTAGAGGCTTCCAGTCAAATTCATTTTGGAGAGTCCGTTGATGTCAGATGAGACTGCTCTCTGGTCTTCCCCTGCCCAGAGCCCTCACTGGCTCCCCAGCACTGTCGGGGCAGAGATGGCTCGTCAGGACGGCATCTGGCACTCTGTGGCCCATCTCAGCTGTCCCTGGGTGGTCGCCAGAGGCCTTTTGTGCGCTTCTCTCTCTTACCACGGCTCTCCCTCCCTGGGCTTGCTCTGATCCACCCTCGCAATTCAGCTCATTCATCCTCAGCCTCACGTCTCTCTGCTCAGGAGGTCCCTCCCAGCATCGTGGATGCCTGTCTTACCCCACCAGCGCCCCCTTGGCCTGGCTCACAATCACCTGCTCTCTTCTCTGAAGGGACCCCCACCCAGACTCCAAGCTCTCTGAGGGCAAGGACGATGCCTGTCTTGCCAGCACTCTGTCCCCAGTACCTCCTACATGATGCAGATCCACACAAGACTCAATGGAGTGGAGGAAGGAAGGTTCATGTGATCAAATGCCACACTTTTAGCAAAGAAATGCTTGGTGTTGGTTCAAAAGGATTTGCTAATATTCATCCTAAATGACATGTTGTTGCTGTTCAGTTGCCCCCTCATATCTGACTCTTTGTGACTCCAAGGACAGCAGCACACCAAGCCTCCCTGTCCCTCACCAACTCTCAGAGTTTGCCCCAACTTATGTCCATTGCATTGGTGATGCCATCCAGCCATCTCATCCTCTGACGCCCTCTTCTCCTTCTGCCCTCAATCTTTCCCAGCATCAGGGACTTATTCAATATGTCAGTTAAATGACGTATCACTGCCTCAAATTAAAATTTTAAAATACCAAGTACAATGCTTTGTGTTTTTGGTTCAGGGTAGAATACGGTTTGTTGAGTTTCTGGAATCCTGGTTGAGTCTAGTTTTTGTAAAAAGTAAAACATCTTAGTCAGATCAATTATTTATTTGTTTGTGAAAATAAAAATCCACACCCAGTGGTCTGGTTATAATAAATCCCGCCCCCCCCCACATCCCCAGTAACCCCCTCCTCTGGCCTCAGGTCTGGGGATCCTGGCATGAGGTTCTCCCAGGGCCTGACATCAGCCCAACCCAGGAGTGCACGCAGTGAGTTGCCTGTGCTTCTACATTTTCTGTTTCCATTTTCAGATGATTGAATGCTTGTTGGGGGGGGGGGTTGGAAATGCTTTGAAAAGAACCCCCACCCTCACCCCAGCCCTTCAGCGGATTAGTGTAGCTTAGTAATTAGCAATCACAATATGAGCTGGGATAATTATCCCCAAAAGTCAGAAGAAAAACACAGATGTTTTTAAAGCTGCACAGTGGAGATTTCGCCTTTCGATTGTAATAATTTAGCATGCGAAATGAATTAGAGGCTGGCTTTTCCAGGGACTTCATTTCCAAGGTAGGTTAGGGAAAAACCTGCTGTTTTTGAAAAGAACAGTCTTGGTTTGGGGGGCGGGTAGGGTGGGGGGAACCCATACAATGCATGACAATTTTCAAAATCTAGCAAGAAGTGAGAGATGCCGGATTGAATGAATTAATGATTTTTTTTTTTCCCTCCCGGGATTTGAGTTAAAGCTTTCTCATAATTGAAAACTCATGGGATGCTCCTCGACTGAAATATCAATATAAAAGTACAGGTGTGTATTTGGCTTGGCTATCATGTGGAACAGGTCTGGACAAAGGAAGAGATACCTTTGGGTTGTCCTGCTTTCTCTGGGTTCCAGAATTTTCCAGGGGTCTCCCCCATTTGCTCACCATGATTCCTCCATACTTATAGGAAGGTATTTATCAGAAAGGTCCTCAGTGAAACAATTCAGCCAGTCTAGTTTCTGGAAATGAAACAAATGATCAAAAGGATCAGATCACAGGGAAAATGGAAAAAAACGTGGCTGAGAGGGGCTCTTGGTGCACTGGGTCCTTTCTTTTTCTTCTTACGGAGCGGAGAAATTTTTTAAACACTTGTTAGTGGGGTGTAGTTGCTTCACAATGCTGTGTTAGTTGGTGAATCAGCTACATGTACACATGTCTACTCTTTTTTGGGCTTCCTTCCCATTGAGGTCATCACAGAGCGCTGAGTAGAGCTGCCCGCGCTATACAGCAGGTTCTTCTTAGTCGTCTGTTTCATACATAGTACCAACTGTGTAGAGACGTTGCGCTGGTCCTTCCTGTGAGCTCCATCCTGTGCCACCTGGGAGCATCCTCAGGAAGTTTCATTTGTCTCAGGAAACACAAGCATGCCCTGGCCTTGGATCAGGGACTTAAATTTGAATTTGAGACTTGCTACTGACTCGTTTGGCTTCTGTCGTTTGTAAACCCTGTCCCCTCAGGACCTTGATTCTCTCCAGTGTAAAATGAAACTTGGTTTCCACCCATGTTTTCCCAAACTGTGTTCTGCAGAATTGTAGTTCCCGGAGATATTAAACAATAAGACGAAGGACAGAAGGATCTAGTGGACAACACCTTTTCTCCTGGGCAGTAGTTCTCAGTCTGGGAGCTTTTACTCCCAGGGGACACGTGAAAAGGTTTGGAGACCTTTGTTTGCTTGTCATAAAGGAGAGACGGTGGGTTTGCTGCCGGCATCTAGCAGGTAGAGGCCAGCGCTACTGCTAACACCGCCCAAGACAGTCTCCTCAGCCAAGATTTATCCAGTCCCTCTTAAAAAACAAAATTCAACTAAGTACATTTTAAAGTTTTTATCAATTTTGTTCAACAGTTCATGAATCAGGCAGTGTCCCAGCTAGTAAACAGAAAGGAACTCTGAAGAACTGTACAAAATGGAAGTCTTGTATAGGCAGGAAGGAGCAGGACTAGGAAATTACTAGCAGAGAGAGGACTGTGGCAATTTTCTTGGGCTCCAAAATCATTGCCACCAGTGACTGCAGCCATGCAATTAAAGGACACTTGCTCCTTGGAAGAAAAACCTAGACAGGGTATTAAAAAGCATAAAAATCACTTTACTGACAAAGGTCCATAGAGTCAAAGCTATGGTTTTTCTGTCGTCATGTATGGATGTGAGAGCTGGACCATAAAGAAGACTGAATGTTGAAGAATGGACACTTATGATCTGTGGTGTTGGAGAAGACTCTTGAGAGTCACTTAGACTGCAAGGAGATCCAACCATCAATCCTAAAGGAAATCAACCCTGAATATTCATTGGAAGGACTGATGCTGAAGCAATACTTTGCTTCAGTACTTGGGCCACCTGATGTGAAGTGCTGACTCATTAGAAAAGACCTTGATGCTGAGAAAGATTGAAGGCAAAAGGAGAAGAGGATGGCAGAGGATAAGAAGACAGCAAAGGGTGAGATGGTTGGATGGCACCATTGACTCAATGAACATGAGTTTGAGCAAACTCCAGGAAATAGTGAAGGACAGAGTAGCCTGGCATGCTGCCGTCCATGGGGTTGCAGAGTCAGACATGACTTAGCGACTGAACAACAACAGCACTTTCCTTTAAAAGGGGATGGCAGGGGTCTGTCAAGCAGGTTGCTTCACTAGTGCTGACCAGATAATTCCAGATTAACTGGTCTAAGATTCCACGCTGGGGAGAGGTTGAAACTCTAAATTTGGTGCTAAGTCTTGGTTTGGTGATGTGGGCTTAGCATAAGTGCTCCATTTTAGGCTTGTTATTTCTTTCCTAAGATTTTTTTTTCATGTGGACCGTTTTTAAAGCCTTCATTGATTTGTTACTATATTGCTTCTGTTTTATGCTTTGTAATTCTGGCCACAAGATATGTGTCATCTGGGCTCCCTGACCAGGGATTGAACTCACACCTCTTGCACTGGAAGGCAAAGTCTTTCCCACTGGACTGCCAGGGAAGTCCCCTGTTGTTTCTTTCCTTAATACCCCCATAATATAGTGCTGAGGTTGAGAAATGCTTCCAGAAGTTTCCAGAATCTATTTGAATAATAAAAATTATGTGCAGTAAAAAGACCCTTTCAACTTTTAAGCCAGGATGCCATATATATATGTGCAGGCAGTGTCTCTTGTTTTCCTATCTAGCAATAGGATTAATGTACCTTAGGACTCACTCTGGGAAACAGAGCTAAGTGTTAACTGAGGTTTCCTTCTACTCTGACCAGCTCAAACGCTATATCTAATGAACAGATCTTCCCAAAAGGATGCAGGGGCTTCTTACTACCTGGTATAGTCAGATGAAGTGTTCAGTAAGCGCCAGGAGAGCTGAGTCCAAAAAGCCGGTCTTACCTTAGGTTCTCTGAAGCAGAACCTGAAACAGAGACTTTATTGGAAAAGAGCTCTCAGGAGAAGAGAGAGGGAAGCAAATGGGGCTGGGCACAGAGCTAAGTTCAGGATGTGGTCCCCTGCTAGAGTCTTACTTCTGCCTGAGCCTGCAGCTCCAAGGCAGGTATTGTAGCTCAGTGCTGGGAGTGACTTGGAGGCAGGAGGCCAGTCTACGTTTCATTTCAAGGACTTGGTCCCCTTGGTCTGGGGGAAAGCATAGCCTCCCAGGCAAAGAAAGGTTCTTTGGAGAAGGAGGTGGCTGTGAGCTGTAGTCAACCCTTCTGGGGGTTGACTACATAGGCAGGAAGGAAGACCAATGACACCTACTTCCCTGCAGCAGAGTGTGGAAGTGCTCAAGACGGTCCATGCAGGGAGCCCCGTAGCCTGGAGGAAAAACTCAGTCTGTGCTTGACTATTAGAACTGGGGAGCGATTTGGGGAATTAACCCCGTTGCCACATCACTGGATCAAATTCCCCTTCGAATTTCACTCAGAGTGATGAGGGGTGTGTGGAGTGGTACGTGTTTTTCCCTCCTTATTTCAGTGACTACTTGGGCTTTCACATTTTCTCTTTTTCAGCTTTCTGAGATCGAGTTGTTGCTGTTCAGTCGCTAGGTCATGTCTGACTCTTTGTGACCCCATGGACTGCTGCACGCCAGGCTTCCCTGTCCTGCACTATCTCCCAGAGTTTGTTCAAACTCATGTCCATTGAATCAGTGATGCCATCCAACCATCTCATCTTCTGTCCCCTTCTCCTCCTGCCCTCAATCTTTCCCAGCATCAGGGTCTTTTCCAATGAGTCAGCTCTTCTAGGATCCCATTGCTGATCTAAGTGGTGGGAGCCCCAGGGAGTAAAACGGCTGTTGAGGGAAACTGCAGAGGAAAAACCAGCCACCGGCCAGTCAGCCACTTGATGAGCCCCTGCGTCGGCCAGGCACCAAGGGAAGGGTGGTCTCAGAGCAGGAATCAGGTGTGCTGAGAAGTCTGAGGGCACACACTTGACAGGTGATGGAAAGCAGGACTTGTGGCCTTTGCTTTGGGCTCTTCCTCATATGGACCACATGCGTACTTCCAAGTGGCCGGGGTGGGGCTGTTGATGGAGTAAACAAGAGTGAAATATGCACGATGCAATTATTTAATTAGCCTCATATTTGAAAACATGTGGCTTCAAATCGGATGCCAGTGGAACATCCTGGCCCACATTCCCTCTCCTTCCCAGACCCGAGCCCGTGGCGTCTTGGATCATTTCAGGGGTGTTAGCGACTGCTGCTGTCCCAGCAGATTTGCAGCCGCAAAAGGAGGAGGCTCTCCAGGGTCAGATTGAGAGGCAGCTTCCTCTAGGGGAGGACATTGGACTTGGGGTCAGAGCCTCTGAAGCCATGGCATTTCCAAGAGCGGCATTATATCCCTTCATATGGATTTCCTGTAATTTTCGTGAGCAGCAATTTATTGCTAGCCATTTGGGATTATTTTTTCCCCAGAATTTTCAGTATTCTAAGTAACAACACAATGACTATCTGTGTATATTCAGCTCTGCCTACATCTCAACCAAGTCCCCTGGGATGAAGTCTTAAAATAATTACTGGGTCAAGGCTGCCAGATCGCCCTTCAGAAAGATGTGTCAGTGTCAGTGAATGGAGGGCCCGTTTCTCTGCTTCCTCATCTGGACTAGGTATTGCCTTGGCCAATCTATTAAACAAAGAGCGTCTTAGTATTTTAGTTTGCTTTTATTGTTTACTGTTGAGACTGAACTTCCCCCTTGTCCTCTTCGACCACTTGTATCTCTTCTTCTGTAAATCGCCAGCACTTGACTTTGCCCACTCTTCTCCGGGTCATCCAACTCACGGTCGCTTCTGTGTGTGAAGGATCTCGGCCCTTTGTGATGAAGGTCAGACCTACTTTTCTCAGTTGATTTTTCGCCCTGTTTTCATTTTGTGGGAATTCAGTTTTGAGACCTTGACCCTCCCAGTGGAGATGGTTTCCCCGCAAGTAGTGACCATCGAACTTCTGGGTTAAGAGATTGTCTCTCACTTATCTTAAAAAATGAGAGCTCAGCTGGAACCAGAGAGGTCAGTGGGGACGAGGCTCAAGGGGTCAGAGCGTATCCTGTTCCTCCTTTCACGAATCACGCTGCTAATTGCTCAATTTGGAGAGATCTGGTGGTGATTCTCGGCAGGGGGACGGACGTGCGTTGCTTCACACACAAGGACAGCTGAGGATGTTTTGTTTTGTTGGGTGGTGTGGCAGGAAGTCCCGCAGCGGCCTCTGGGGCCCAGTGACGAAAGCCCTGGTCTTCGAGTGAAGCAGAGCTAGGACAGACCTAGCTGAGCTCTGTGTCCCTGGGAGGGGTCATTGAACTCCTTCAAGCTTCCGGAAAAGAGGGCTCTAACGCTCAGTCTGTGGCCTTGCTGGGACCTCCAGCAGTGACTAGCCAGTGTGAAAATGGTCCTGCCCATGGGTGGTGATCTGACGCTTTGAAAGGACTCTCGTTTGACCCCTCAGAGCTATAAGATGAAGTATGGAAAATATTTATTTAGGCCCCCTCTGTGAGTGGTGAGTCAATGTCCTTGCCCCTTCTAGAAAACAAAGTTTTTCACGGGGTGATATGGACTGTGGCCCCACAACATCTGGGCTGTTGGGGTTCCCTCTGAACAGAACTCTGGGTCAGAGCCTTCTCAGGAACCCTGTTGCTGCAAGGTGGAGGAGAGGGACCGCCTTGTCCTCTCAGGCTGCTGGAGTAGAGCACAACTCCTGACTGGTGGTGTTATGTGCTCAGTCGTGTCCGACTCTTTGTGACCCCATGGACTGTAGCCCGCCAGGCTCCTCTGTCCATGGGGCAAGAATACTGGAGTGGGTTGCCATTTCCTTCTCCAGGGCGCCTGCTTGACTGAGGGACTGCACCCTTGTCTCCTGCACTGGCAGGCAGATCCTTTTCCACTGAGCCACGTAAGAACCACTGGCTTATAAACCAAAGAAACGCATTGCTCACGGCTCTGAAGACCGGAAGTCCAAGATGTTCAGGTGAGGGCTCTCTTCTCGGTTCACAACTGCGCCCTTTCACAGCGTCCTCTCTCATGTGCTAGAAGGGGCAAGGGAGCAGTGAGGTCTCTTTCATCAGGGCCCAAATCCTACCATGAGGGCACCACCCTCATGACCTAGCCACCTCCCCCGAGTCAGCCTACCAAGAACATCACCTTTGGGGGTTAGAATTCCTACATATGAAGTTGGGGGGGACACAAACATTTGGCCCGCAGCAAGGACCTTCTGCACCCCCACTTCGCAATCTCCCTTCTGGCAGGACACGGCTAGTCCAGGGGGGGGGGCCTTTGTACAAGTCACCATGGCCTTGTGAGAACGGTAATGGCTGAGTCGTGCTGGGCGCCTCCTGGGCACCAAGGCCTGTGCTCGGTGCTTTAGAGACAAAGTCTCCACACGTGTGTGATTGTCACCAGGAGGCCACGTCCCGCTCTCACTCCAAAGGACGTCCGGGTGGGGGCTCATGGAGCCACACAGAGACACGTGTGCAGATACACACACACACACAGACACGCTCACACACATATATTCACACTCATTCATGCAGACACAGACACACACATGCACACATACAACACACACATGTACACACACTCACACATTTGCAGATGCACACATGTGTAACACAGCACACACATATACTGCATTCACCCACACAGACACTCAGACACAGACGCAGACAGACACATGTACACAGACATGCTCACACACACATACACACATATACACTCATTCACACAGATGCACTTTCACACAAGCAGACACACACATATGCATACAATACACACATATGCATACAACACACACATACATACAATGCACACAGGTACACAACACACAGACATGCACACATACATACAACACACATATGCATACAACACACACATGCACACAACATACACATACACACAACACACATGCATATAACACACACATATGCACACAACACACAGACACATACATATGCATACAACACACAGACGCACATATATGCATACAACACACAGAGGCACACATATGCATACAACACACAGACACACACCCACACACACGCACTCGCACAGCAACATCAGACACAACCCTCAAGGGCTGGGCGGGCTCTTGGCCGTCACCCGTGAAGAAGGACTGACGCAGGCAGAGGCCCCCTCCGAAGCAGATGGGCAGGTAGAGGATGTTTCTAGACAAATTCAAACTTCCTGGGCCAGGCGCTGGGCTGACGCCCTGCAGGGCAGACCTGCGGGGTTGTGTCCTTCCAGGGCGGGGCGTCTATAAGGACAATGAGCTGGAGTATCTGCGGGGCTGCAGACAGAGCCTGGCTGGCTGGGGTCAGCTCCCATCACGGGCTGTGTCAGCAGACAGCCGACAAGGATGCTGGCTGGGGCTTCACCTCCTGGGTGGGGACAGTCCCTGAGACTCTCAGTGAGATCTTGCCCATCCATGACTCCAAAGTTGCTGTTTTAGGTATCAAACTTGGTGGTTCTCACAGAAAACAGAGCAGGAAGAGGAAGTAACAAGGGTTTCGTGGTTTCCTGCACCCCTTGCCGTCTGGGTTCTTCAGGTGGTGTTATTAGTGCATATCGGTGGCAGGGGGTAAAGAATGGTTCAGCAGTCCAGTGACCTCTGCCTTGGCTGCCCTCAAAGACAACCTGCTTCAGCAGATGGCTCTTTCAAGTTCGGAGGCCCAGGAACAAGGGCTGTGTTGGAGAAAGCAGGGCATGGATGGGCCGGCAGGGAGCCTGGGTTCCGCCCCCTGCTCTGTACCTTACCTGCTGTGTGCCTTTAGGCAAGTCACTCACCCTCTCTGGGCCTCTACTGTAATTTGAGGGAGTTGCACTGGTTGGGTTTATAGCCACTCTAGCCCTGAAGCGCTACAAATAACCCTGTAGTTTCTGAGCCCACGACAGGCCCCTATTAGGGGGTCGGTGGGTGGGTGGGCCGGCCAGCCTTGCTATGTGGCTGCTGGACTAAGATCAAACATCTGAGCAGGAGGATTTCTGGGGGGTGATGCTATTTCTTTCTTTTTGGGTTTCAGTACAAAACCTCAGAAGCAGGTTTACTTCTCAGCCCCCCAGAAATTTCTTTCCAAGGATGATATGTGCTAACCAAGACGGCGGCATCAGAGCTGAGACTTCTCTTTAAACTCTTTTCTGTAAACCTCCACATGGACACTCCCCTTGTCTGCCACAAAACTTGGATGGTGGCTTTAAATAGATCTCCTCAGGGCCTCAGATTTCAGTGGAGGCAAAATCCACAAACAGCCAAGGGCAAATGGGAAAATTAAATGTTTCAGAAGCTTACATTTTAAAACTTATAATAAGCATGCAGCAAGCTTTATGAGACTACTCAGTGGTACTAACCAGTCTCCAGCCCTCCCAATCCTTAGACTAAATCAATGCTGGTAATACGCCAGCCAGCTGGCATGAACCTTGAACCATTTCTACCAAGTCTGTGGTGTAGGTTGACCCCCATTGCCTCAACTAACCCCCGCCCCAGGTGATACAAGCAAGCTTCATGGGTGGGCACGGTGTTTTTTGCTTAGAAGGGTCTCATGCTTGGTTTCATGTCCAGCTGTCACTATCTTAAAAGTTTTAAGTTTTGAACAAGGGGCTCTGTGTTTTCATTTTGGACTGGACCTTGCAAATTTTGCACAGTGTCTGAACCCAAGCACACTTTACCTAGACAATCACTGAAATGATGGCAGTGTGTTAGTATCTGGTCTAAAGCCATGTAACTTTCAGAAGAACTAAGTGTTCAACTTGGGTCTTATTTGCACAGTAGGCTAAGGCCTACTGACTTGTCCAGAGTCAGTGCCAAGCACAAAAGAAAAAGGAGTTATTTTTGGCTCAGAGAAATAAAACCCAGTCTGTCTCATATGTAATTCCAAATACAAATGCCCAAACGTGTAAATCTGATGAGGTACCTATGAAGACCATAAGGAATTGCCAGTGTTCTAGCACTTGAATTAGATGGTATAGATCAGAGGTGAGCAAACCACGGCCCTGGGTCTGATCTGGTTTGCCACCTGTTTTGTGAATAAAGTTTTACTGAAACACAACCACTGCATTCTTTAACCTATTGTCTAGGTCTGCTTTCAGGCTCTAATGGCAGAGGTGAGTAGCTACAAGAGACTGGGGGACCAGTCTGGCCTTTTACAGAAAAAGTTTGCCAACTCTGGTCTGCTATTAGAATTTATAAATTTCTAGAATACACTGATGAACTTCCAAAAGCATAGCTCTGAAGAATAACGTTGTACCCTTGGGACAAGAAATAATTACTTAGACATAAACCACAATTTAAAAAGATTTATTTATTTATAGATTTGATTACAGTAAAATAAAAACTTTTGCAAAGCAAAAGCCACCATTAACAAGGTTAAAACAAACTTAACTCTCTGGGAAAAGTTCAAAATAGTAAACAGCATTCAAATTATATGATGAAATCCTGAAAATCCAAAAGAAGTAGAAAAAATGGCAAAAGGAAATCCTGAGGGGGGTCAACCAGATGGCCAGCGCCAGTGACAAGCCTGGACAATGATGGGGAGACCAGTGTGGCCATCCTTGACGGCCGGCTCCGCTCTCCTGTGGTGCGAATTCTCTTCCCCCAGGTCTTTGCATGGCTCCCCCTTTCAGCATGTGGGTCTTGACTCAACACGGCCTCCCATCCCAGCCACTGGCTTGTTAGCCCTACAGTCTAGTCCCTCCCCCATCCCACTCCTTTCCCTAATACATCACAGGGTTAGGGAAGGGGACTGGAAATGCATTTCTGGGCTTGCTTGCCATTGGCTTCTGGTTATGTTCAGCCATTGGCAGGAGCTGGCAGCAGATTGGAAGGTGGGAGGAAGGGGACACCAGGTATCTGTAGCCCCCAGGCTTCCTCTGCTTCAGGGACCATCTCATCTCCAGCAGCTGCTCCATCTCCCCGGAGTCTGGATTCTGTTTCCCTCTATGGCACCCGCTCCTGGGCTCTGGGACACCCAGCCTCCCTCCTTGGCCTCTCCTCTAGGATTAGTGTTCAGTTGCTCAGTTGTGTCTGACTCTTTGCAGTCCCATAGACTATAGCCTGTCAGGCTCCTCTGTCCATGGGATTTTTCAGGCCGTAATACTGGGGATCTTTCCTTCTCCAGGGGCTCTTCCTAACCCAGGGATCAAACCCTACATCCCACGTCTCCTGCACTGGCAGGCTGACCCTTTACCACCGGGCCATCTGGAAAGACCTGTTGCTGGTAGCAGCTGCCTCGCTGTTATTAATCTCCAGGGAGACGCACCACCCTCTTTGCTCCTTCTGCTCTTCCTGCACCTTGTAACTAGTTCTCTGTACTGAACTCCTTCTATTGAGCTCCGACGTATAGGATCTGCTTTCTCCATGGGCTTGAGGTTAAACATCTGGGATTCTGTGACTTTGCTTTGCAACTACTCTTATAATTCAGCCAATCTGGAAATAACTCAAAATTTCAAATTTCCTTGTCCGGAGTTGTCAACTCAGCTAATAAAAGCCAGAAATCACTAATTCCTTGGAGTGCTTTGTTCTACTGGAAGCCCGTTGGTCCTGGGACACAGCCGCTCTCTGTTAAGTGCTCAAGTATGTGCACTCATTAGGAAGAAGGGAGCAGAAAGGCCATCACTCAGATTCAGCAATGACCTGACAACGTGGGCAGCTCACACCGTCCATTCCAAATACCAATCAGCACGTCATTACAGCATCGGAGGCCAGCAGAGCTCGGCCAAGCTCATTGGAACTGCCGCTCTAAGCTGTCTCTAGCAACACGTGGGAAGAAGGCTGGAGCCTTTGTGTTTGAACTTTAAGGCAGCTGCACAATGAGCAGTCATCTCCACGTGGGCGCACTACAGGCATTAGAAATCTTTTGAAATGGGCATCAAGTACTTGGTATTTAGACAGCTTCTCTCTTCCCGTAGCCACTGCCTCTATCGCAGAGTCACTCACTTCTGGTACAGGCCACTCCCCAGCCTCCTACCGGGTCATCTGCTGTCGGAATGCCCCGCCCCCCATCCCCTTCCAATCCATCCTCCATGCTGCCTCGAGAATGTCCTTTCCAAAATGCTCAGAGGAGTGAATCACTTACCCGCTTAATACTCTTAAATAATTCCCTGTTGCCTTCAGGATAATTTCCTGGCTCCTTGGCCTGGCACTCAAGATTACTGCATGGTCTGTTCCTCCCACAACATCTGCAGCCTTAACTTTAACCATCCCCTCTCCGTGTGTGCTTTAAACACCACGTTTCTTTCGGTTCCTCTGCTCTATCTGCTCAGCGTCTTGGCTTGTGTTCCTTCCTCCTCCTAGATTTTAGGACCTAGAATACTCTTCCTCCCTTCTTCAGCTGATGCTCATAGCTTTCCCCCTCAATTTTAAAATAAAACATCTGCATTCAAGGGTTATAAAGAATATCCCACTAAGCTTAAGAGATGAAGCCAGTCAACACAGAAAAGGCTCTCTATACCCCTTCCTAATCCTAGTGTTCTTCCGCTCTTCTCCCAGGTAACCATCGTTACGAATTCACTGTTTTATCATTTCTGTTAAGATCTTTATATGTTTGCCATGAGTGTATGTATGCGTGCCTAAGCAATATGCATTGTGGCCTAGAATGTTTTAAAACTTCAGATAAATGTCACACTCTCTGTGTTCTTCTACAGCTTGCAATGTGTGCCCAGTATCATGATTCTGAGACGTTTCACAGTAATGCAGGTAGCCACAGATCATTCATTTTCAGCACTACCCAGAGTTCTAGCATGTGCATGCACATCTGTGTTCACATCTGTGCTCTTGTTAATGGACATTTACATCGATTTCTTTCTTTTGCTATTACAAATCTTACTGCTACGAACACTGTGAACACATCTCCTTGGGCACATGGGCAAGAGCTCTTCAAGGACATCCTACAGAAGTGGAATTACAGATCGCAGGGCAATCACATTTTCAGTTTTACTAGCTATTGCCAGATAATTTGCCAAATGGTTGAAGAAGTGTAGGCACTCATTAATGATATATAAAGAAAATTCCCTCCAGTCTACAAGGTTGTCTAAACTTTCTAATGACACATTTTAAAGATTTTTGACAACCAATGAGTGTGAAATGAAATCCCATTGTGGTTTTGATTTGACATTCCCTGATTACAAGTGGACTGCCATCTTCCCTCTTCTGCGAAATGCCTACTGATAACTTCTGTTCATATTTCATTTTTTTCCTCAAAAGGTGTAAAAAATATTTTGAGAAATTAAAAAATTTCATTTTGGATAATACTTTTTCTGTTATATGCATATATGTATTTATAAATGAACTATAGATGAAATATCTTTTCCCTGTTTGTGGTTTGCCATTTTCTGTTTATGGTATCTTTGATTAGCAGAAGTTTTTTTTTTTTAACATAGTCAACTTCTATTTTTTCTTTTATTATTTATTTTTGTTGTCTTTTTTCCTCCATATAATCTGAGAGAGGATCCATTTTTTTCTATAATCAGTTTTCCTAGCAATATTTATCTAATAGTCAATCCTTTACTCTTATATTCAACTTTTTCCATTGAATAGAAGCAATAATCATAAAATTTTAAAAGAGCAGTGATCATAGACTTGCCTTATTCATCATTCTAAAAGGAACACTTTTAAATGCTCTACTGTCAAATTGATGTTTATGTAGATTTTTAATTTATTCTCTCAGGATAAGTAATACTATGTTTTTGTAGATTTCTAAGAATTTTTTTTTATCATGAATGGGTGTTAAATTTTATCTAATGTCTCTTTCTGCTCTTAATGAGATTCTAACATAGCTTTTCTTTAATCTCCTAATATAGTGCTATTATTAACCTTGATAATAAAACCAGAGAAGGACAGTATGAGAAGGCAAATCACTGAGTAATGTTTCTTACAAGTTTGCATGCAAAAGTCCTAACAGTACACTAGCCATTCGAATCTATCAATACCTAGAAAATAATAAAGCATAATCATCAAGTTAGGTTTATCCTAAGAGAGTGATGATGATTTATTAGCAAACTATGGCAATATAGCAGATTTTGCTACATCACCGACTCAATGGACCTGAGTTTGAGCAAAATCTGGGAGATGGTGAAGGACAGGGAAGGCTGGTGTGCTGCAGTCCACGGGGTCACAGAATTGGACGGAACAGAATGGAGATTTTGCCTGTTTTTTCCACTATTATTTCTTTGCATCTAGCAGAGTATCTGAGCAGTATCTGACTCTCTGTGACCCAGTGGGCTGTAGGTGACCCCATGGACACCAGGCTCCCCTGTCTACCACTGTTTCCCAGAGTTTGCTCTTAGAGACTAAACGACAAACTCCCACAAAGCAGTGACTTCCATTCATTCAAAAACTATTCAGTGAATCTGTACTACAGATACTGTTCTAGCTTCCCTGTCCTTCATCATCTCCCGTAGTTTGCTTGAACTCATGTTCGTTGAGTCGGTGATGCCCCCCAACCATCTCATTCTCTGTTGTTCCCGTCTCCTCCTGCCCTCAATCTTTCCCAGCATCCAGGTCTTTCCCAATGAGCTGGCTCTTTGAATCAGGTGACCAGAGTATTGGGACTTCGGCTTCAGCGTCAGTTCTTCCAATGAAGGGTTGGATTGATTTCTTTTAGGATTGACTGGTTTAACTGGTAGGTATAGGAAATCAAGTAGAAGAGCTGAAAGACCTTTGGAAACTTGGATTATTAGCTGGCTAAATAGACCAAAGTTTATAAAGCAAATAGCTGACCTCTATTCAGGTTGGTAGGCTTCAGGGTTGTGAGGGGCGCCTCCCCTTGAGAGGTCACGATCTAGAAGAGGAGACAGACTGGGTTTTTTTTTTCCTCTTTCAAAATAGAGACCAGGCCCCTGGCAGCTGCAGGACAGAGAGGCTGGTGTGTAGAGTGAACGGAGACTGGGGAGCTGTGCCTCCAACAGTCGGTGCTGTAGAGTCAGGGTGAGCGGTGCCCCAGGGGCTGGACAGGTATGAGTGGCCTGGGTCCTTCCCGATCCAGGACCTTGGATACGGATTTGAGCAGTGGCCAGACTCCACTGGCAGATGAACTCCTGGGCTCATCATCTACGTTCCCTGTCGATGGCAGGATCTGAGCCAACCCTGTTGAGGAGCTTCCAGTTCACTCCAAGTCCCTGGGGATGTTCTCCGGGCCATGCAGTCACTTAAATTGTGGAAGCCTTGTCTCAGGGAGTTGGATAGGACTAACGGGGTGATTTGCACTCTGAGAAGGAGAGAAATGTCCTCCCTCGAGATGTGTCATCAAAACAGTGACAGTATTTGGAATTAACTGGGCAGGTCCATGTTTCTTCATTTTCTAGCCGTGTGTGAGTGACATTTTCTGCCAGTCTGCTTCACGCAACACTTTTTCAGATGGGTCAGAATGTGCTGATGTGCTTGGGCTTGACTGATGCTTCGTGAGGGAAGCTATCGTTTGGAGGAGTCAGAAAAACAAGCTTCTAAATATACAAACATTGACAGTGTCTCATTTCAGTATTTACCTACACCTTGTAAGGATGGATTTCTAAGACGTAAAACTTGCTAATTTCTTCCAGATAAGATTCAGTAAGTATGATATATTAAAAATAATAGAACTCTCCTCTGCTAAAACAAAGATTAAAAAGGAAATCTTGTGTAGACATTTGGGGGCAGGGAAAGGGGTGGGATGAATTGGGAGGTTGGGATTGACATACATACAGTGCTAAGTGTAAAACAGATAATGCGTGGGAAGCTGAGCATCTCTTGGGCTGCGAGGAGATCCAACCAGTCCATCCTAAAGGAAATCAGTCCTGAATAATCACTGGAAGGACTGATGCTGAAGCTGAAACTCCAACACTTTGGCCACGTGATTTAAAGAACTGACTCACTGGAAAAGACCCTGATGCTGGGAAAGATTGAAGGTGGGAGGAGAAGGGGGCAACAGAGGATGAGATAGTAGGATGGCATCACTGACTCAGTGCACATGAGTTTGAGTAAACTCCGGGAGTTGGTGATGGACAGGGAGGCCTGGCACGCTGCAGTCCATGGGGTAGCAAAGAGTCGGACATGACTGATAAATTGAACCGAACTGAACTGAACAGTGGGAAGCTGCTGTGTAGCACAGGGAGCTCAGCTCAGTGCTCTGTGGTAGCCTAGATGGGTGGGAGAGAGATCCAAGAGGGAGGGGATATACATACACATATAGCCATTAATAATTCACTCTGCTGTACAGCAGAAACTAACGCAACATTATAAAGCAAATCGGCAGTTTAGAATAGAAGCTAAGGAATTACAAATGTATAGGATCAAGCAGGTACCTTGTCAAATACTCCAGTTATCAAGAGCTGATGCTTAGTCAAAGCCCGTCTTTTTGCACAAGCTTCTTTCGAGGGCTGCAGGAACCATGTGGGGCCACAGGGTTGCCCTTGGATGCGGGGATAAAAGCCTCTGTCAGAGCACCAATCCACTCGGATCCTTGGCAGGAGGCCCCTTCCCTGCTCATCTGTGGGAGGGGGCGTCACTGTTCCTCTCCACCCTGGCTCTGAGGTGACCCCTGGGGCTCTGACCTTCCTGAGCCTGGCTGGTGAAGCAGCAAGTGAACAAGTTCATAATAAGACTGCTGGGCATACACACCGAGGAAACCAGAATCGAGAGAGATGCATGCACCCCAGTGTTCACTGCGGCACTGGTTACAATAGCCAGGACATGGAAGCAGCCTAGATGTCCATCGGCAGACGAATGGACAAGAAAGTTGTGGTACGTATACACAGCGGAATATTACTCAGCTATTAAAAAGGATGCATTTGAAATCAGTTCTAGTGAGGTGGATAAAACTGGAGCCTGCTATACAGAGTGAAGTAAGCCAGAAAGAAAAACACATTAATTACACATTAATGTACACATATAGTACATTAATGCCTATATATGGAATTTAGAAAGATGGTAATGATGACCTTATATGTGAGACAGCAAAAGAGACACAGATATAAAAACAGACTTTTGGACTCTGTGAGAGAAGGCAAGGGTGGGATGATTTGTGAGAATAGCATTGAAACATGTATATTACCATATGTAAAATAGATGGCCAGTCCAAGTTTGATGTATGAAATAGGACACTCAAAGCCAGTGGCCTGGGACTGCTCAGATGGATGGGATGGGAAGGGAGGTAAGAGAGGGGTGTGGGGTGAGGGACACATGTACACCCATGGCCGATTTATGTCAATGGATGGCAAAAAAACCACCACAATATTGTAAAGTAATTAGCCTCCAATTAATAAATAAATCAATTACAAAAGAGGCAGTTTTCCTAAAAAATTACGAAAGAGAGCCTATGACTTCCTTATTTCTTACTTTTTCTAAGTTTTTTTCCTTGCAACCACCAATAACCGATCTCTTTCAGAGGCTTGCAACCTGCCTTTTTCTTCTGCTTGCATTTAGTCAGAGCTTTTGACGCCTTAAAGAGCTTTATAAAATAGGTTTTATGTACGAGAGTCAAACAAACAAAACTCCATCCTTCTATGCAGAGTCAGGATTTTACCTTCACTCCCTCATAGGGCTAGACATGCCTGTGTATCCATACTTGATTGGTTCCAAATCAGTTCTTATCTTTGACCTTCCCTGCCCTTCAGCTGGGTCTCCTGGTCAGGGAGACACTGTTGCCCCACAGCTCTGATGGGGAAACCAAGGCCCTGAGAATTTGGGGATACATCTAGCCCCGCTCTCTCTTTTCCACCCTCACTGCTCTGAGGTCGGACACCACTGGGAATCCACAGGGATCCTGTAGCTGGCCTCGGCACGGCCAGCGTTACCTGTCCCAGGCTCTCTGTGGCCCAGGACAACTGAGGGGGTGTTCGCAAGGCTGCTGACAGAGCACGCTCCCTCCACAGCAGCAGATAAAAGTCTGCGCTGTGACCAGCACGGGGAGGCAGGAGGCAGAGGCTGCGTCTCACTCGCACCTGAAGCCTCAGTCATCTGCACCGGCTACACCTCGAGCAAAGGACTCAGTAAATGGCGTGAACTTACATGGAAGCAAATGCAAAAGAAAAATCTAAAAATGGAACCAGGTTCTCAAGGTTTCCCTGGCCGGTTGGGAGCAGAGCTGAGGGGAGAGGCCAGGCCCCTGGTTCCTCCCCCAGGACCCTTCCTGTCTCCTTGTGATGTATCCTCATGTTCTGCCATCTTGCTTTGCTTTTCACAGAAGCTGTTGTTGTTCAGTCAGTCACCAAGTCATGTCCGACTGTCTGCAACCCCTTGGACTGCAGCACCCCAGATTCCCTGTCCTTCACCATCTCCCAGAATTTGCTCAGACTCGTGTCCATCGATTCGGAGATGTCATCCAACTGTCTTATTCTCTGCTGCCCCCTTTCATGGAAGAGCATTTGTCAAATATATGCTTTCTTTATTTTGCTTTTAAAGCCCCGAGGGGTAGGATCAAAATGTTTCTTTGCAGTCATCAATTTACAATAGGGTATTAAAAAGTGATTGCAGGCAGCCCTCTTTTTATTGTGCTCCGCAGATATTGCATTTTTTTTTTTTTACAAATTGAAGGTTGTGGCAACACTAAGCCGAGCAAGTCTATTGATGCCATTTTTCCAGTAGCATTTGCTCACTTTGTCTCTTTGTGTCACATTTTTATAATTCTTGAAATATTTCAGACCCCCACTGGCAAAAAGATGAGGATTTTCTGAAGGCTCAGATGATGGCTGGCAGCTTTTAGCAATAAAGTATTTTTAAATTAAGATGCGTATGTTGGGGGATTTTTTAGACATATGCTATTACACACTTAATACCCTGTAGTATATGGTGAATATAACTTCTATATGCAATAAGAAACCAAAAAATTTATGCAACTTTCTTCTTTGTGGTATTTATTTAATCATGGTGGTCTGGGACTCAATGGGGAATGTTGAAATCTACCTATACTTCTGGGATGATGAAGTTCCTGGGGAAGGGTCAAGGACCAACCTTAGAATTGTCTTTACCTGTGGCTGCGCCTAGGAAATGCCCAAGTTTGGGTTGAGGGAGTTCCTCCTCTCACAGAAAAGCTCCCCACTCGGCTACCTGGAAGGTAACTCATGCAGTGGCCAGACCCTCCCTGGGACAGCTGACACCCAGTCCCCGGGCCCTCGTGGCTTCAACAGTCTTGGCAGGCCTGCAGTGCTACTGGCTGGGGAGGTCACCAGTTTGCCCTCCCCACAGTCAGCCCCACTTTCTGCCTGGAGATCCAATGCTGATACCTTCGGGTAACCATGGCTCTGTCATCTGTCTTCCCAGCCTGGCTCCATCCAGGTAATTCTTATTACACCAATGCTTTTGTTCTTTCTTCTGAGATGACAAATGGTAGAATTAAACTGACTGGTGGTGTGGGAAGTTTACAAATGTTGAAAATATGTAAAAATATTCCAGGAAGTTCAAATGGTGCCTTCTTTTCAAGACCAAGCCAGGGGAGTGGTGGCCATCAACATATGTACGGTGGATGAATGGAACCATCCGCCCCTTGAGTCATGTGGGGCAGGAGAAAAGATCACACGGCTGGTGAATTTCAAATTCTCCATTTTAGCTTGTTCTTGCTGTAAGAAAAGTGCATGCTCCCATGTTAATGTTTCATATCTAGGAACTTCCAAGTTCCTGCCTGAGGCTAACTAGAAATATCAGTGACTCTGAAGAGATTTGGCAAAGTAACAGCAGGAAAAAAAAAAAAAGGAATAGTTTCCGCCAGAGAGTCTGCAGGGAAGTCCCAAGATGCTAAGTGAAATGCTACCAATGATATTATTTCAAAAGACGTTTTTCCTTATTTAATTTTTGAGATATTATATTTCCATCCATATCTTTTTCTTCCTTTGCTCTAGACTTCCAGGCTGCCCAGTTCCTAGTTTATGGGTTCGTTTCAGTCCTCCAGGGACTAAACAGCATAGAGGATTTTGGCTTGGGACCTGAAGTCCAGGAAACACAGGGAGCTGGGAGAAGTGTGAAAGGGAAACCAGGAGGCCAAAGAGGGGAAGCAGAAGAGGGAGGGCTGCTCTCTCCTGCCAGTCTTCCTGATTCTGGTCCCCTGGGGCCTCTCCCTGCAGCTGTGTCAGCCCCCCGCCCCCCGACAGCGTGGCAGCGCTCGGGAGAGTGTCGCTGGCCGGCCATGTGATGTGCTGGCTATGAGCCCTGGGTAACTGCTCAGAGTCACACAGCCTCTCCCTGCCCTAAGGTGATGGCGTGCTCTGCCCTCCCAGGGTTGGGGGGCAGCCTCAGCTTCCCTGCTCAGTGCTGCAGCTTTTAGCCCCAGCCTGGAGCCTGCCTTGAGCTGCCGCCTTCTTGGCTGGAGCCTGATCAATGTCTTGGCAACCCTTCGGTCTTCCCCACTGCCCCCTGGCCAGCCCGGCCCCGGCCTGAGTGCCCACTCGCTGAGGCCAAGCGGTTCTCCTCTCAGCAGAGTTGTTTTCCCAAGTCCCTTACCTGTCCCTTTGACTCCAGCAGCCCAGTCTTGGATTCTGAGGTCCCTGGGCATCTCAAACCCAGGTCTGTGGTAGGTGCAGAGTAAGGGGAGAGGGGTGGTGGGGGGCGGCTGTAAAGTCCCCTTTTGCTCCATCCTTCCACTTCAAGGGAAGAAGCCCCCCAGTGCTCCCAGCTTCCCTCCAGGATGTGAGGAGAGAGCAGCCACCCCTCAAGCATTCTGCAGAGAAGGGAGGAGCCCAGCACAGGGTGGCCTTGCTCACCGAGCTTGGCAGCTTTGGGGCAGGGGAACGGAACAGCATCAGAACTTGAGTCCAGGTCCTGCCATTCCTGTGTGTGCGTGTGACAGGTCTCTAACCTCTCTGGGCTCAGAGGGCACATCTGTAAACTGCAGGGGGGCTGACAACCCACTTCTCAAGGCTGCTGGCAGGCTCCAGTGGATGCTGCTGCCCTGGGTTAAGCGCCCAGACGGTGAGGACCAGTCCCATTTTCCCTTGGGTCTCCTTGGAATCAGGCAGTCTAGTTACAAACAGGCCCCTCTTTGGAGAGCAAGGAAGATGATTTAAAAGCAGAGAGCAGGGACCCAGAAATGTGGCCTGGCCCCCAAGAAAACAGAGGCAGGGCCCTTGAGTGCAGTCTGTTCCTCGATGATGGCTCTTTCATTCACTCCTTGTTCCCTGGGCACAAAGGCCTGGACCCCAGTGGCATGCCCTTCTTTCTTTAATGATGAAAGGAACAGATGAGAACGGATGTAGCTCCTTCGAGGAAGCAGATACCAAAGGCCTGGGTGCTTCTGGAAACACCTCAGAAGCATTTGCAGGGGAAATCAAAGCTGCAGTGATTCATAATTGGAAACCCCTTTATTACATTAATTATCCCTCTTGGAGACCAGAGCAGGGCTTCCCAGGAAGCTTTTAACATCCTGCATTATGGCCGTGGGCATCTCAGGGCTGCATGCGGAGAGCATGGGCCTCGTCAATTATACATGGCCCTGCGGGCAGGCACGGGGCAGGCTCTTCTGGGAGTGGTGGGGCTGGACCACGATCCGCTCTGCTGGGAGAGCGAGCAGAATGTGGCTCATCTCCAGGCTGCCCTCCGGGCTGTGCCTCTCCTGGGGAGTGAGGTGCAACTGAAGAGAAAAATCACTCCAGTGATGCAGGCTAACAGGGAAAGTAATTGTTGGGGAATTTCTGCAAAATGTGACTTTTTCTTAAAGACTGTTTTTTTGATGTGGACCATGTTTAAAGTCTTTAGTTTGTTACAATATTGTTTCTGTTTTATGTTCTGGTTTTCTGGGCGTGAGGCATGTGAGATCTTAGCTCCCCCTGCATTGGAAGGTAAAGTCTTAACCACTGGATCACCAGGTAGTTAGTTCAGCTGTTTAGTTGTGTCCGATTCTTTGTGACCCCTTGGACTGCAGCACGCCAGGCCTCCCTGTCCATCACCAACTCCCCCAGTTTACTCAAACGCATGTCCATCAGGTCGGTGATGGCATCCAACCATCTCATCCTCTGTCGTTCCCTTCTCCTCCTGCCTTCAATCTTTCCCAGTATCAAGCTCTTTTCAAATGAGTCAGCTCTTTGCATCAGGTGGCCAAAGTATTGGAGTTTCAGCTTAAGCATCAGTCCTTCCAATGAATATTCAGGACTGATTTCCTTTAGGATGGACTGGTTGGATCTCCTTGCAGTCCAAGGGAAGCAACACAGTTCAAAAGCATCAGTTCTTTGGCACTCAGTTTTCTTTATAGTCCAACTCTCAGAACCATACATGACTACTGAAAAAACCATAGCTTTGACTAGATGGACCTTTGTTGGCAGAGTAATGTCTCTGCTTTTTAATATGCTGTCTCCGTTGGTCATAACTTTCCTTCCAAGGAACAAGTATCTTTTAATTTCATGGCTGCAGTCACCATCTGCAGTGATTTTGGAGCCCCCCAAAATAAAATCTCTCACTGTTTCCACTGTTTTCCCCATCTATTTTCCATGAAGTGATGAGACTGGATGCTATGATCTTAGTTTTCTGAAAGCTGAGTTTTAAGCCAACTTTTTCACTCTCCTTTTCCTTTCATTAAGAGACTCTTCAGTTCTTCTTTGCTTTCTGCCATAAAGGTAGTGTCCTCTGCATATCTCAGGTTATTGATATTTCTCCCAGGACCACCAGGGAAGTCCCCCCAAATGGGGCTTGTTAATGGGTGAAATCAGAAGAGAAAGTGCCTGTTTCTCCCATGTGCTGGGCCCCGCAGTTTGGATGTTTGGGAGGCTTGTGCTGAAAAAGCCTAGGAGAGAGTCTAACCCACACCCTCAGCTGACTGACGAGGGTGCAGAGACAGGGATGTGACCAAACCAGGGTCACACGTCAGTGGGGGCGGGGGATGAAACGTGGCGGAACCCCTCGGGGTGCCCGGAGGGGCTGCTTGGGAAACGTGGGGAGAGACAAGGGCCTCTTCTGGGTTTTGCGGCTTCACAAAGCCGGAAGCTGCTGTCCCCTCCCAGACAGAGCTTTCATGGCAGCCAGGATCCCAGGCTTTGCCTCCTGCTTCCACCCCTCAGCTGTGGTGCTTAGGCTGGCCCTGTGGGGCCTTTCCTCTCGGCCTTTGCTGGGGCCACTGGGGTCAGCGAGCCTAGGAGATCCTCAGACTGCTGCTGCTGCTAAGTCGCTTCAGTCGTGTCCGACTCTGTGCGACCCCATAGACGGCAGCCCACCAGGCTCCCCCGTCCCTGGGATTCTCCAGGCAAGAACACTGGGGTAGGCTTCCATTTCCTTCTCCAATGCATGAAAGTGAAAAGTGAAAGTGAAGTCGCTCAGTCGTGTCCGACTCTTAGCGATTCATGGACTGCAGCCCACCAGGCTCCTCCGTCCATGGGATTTTCCAGGCAAGAGTACTGGAGTGGGGTGCCATTGCCTTCTCCAGATCCTCAAGCTACTGCTGGTCAAATCCTGAGACACCAGAGCCCTGCCAGGTGAGGGGACAGGATGGTGGCTACAGCCAAAGAGAGAAGAGGACCACATGGCCTGGGAGGGCTGACAGCTGGTCAGGGCTGAGTGAGGAGACGTAGGAGGCAGGGTGGCTGGGAATCTCTCAGGGGTTCCACAGCGGCTGGAAGCCTTGGGGTAGGTAGTCCTTCCAGGGCTGGAGCAGTGTGGGGATGGGGTGGTGTTTGCCCAGGAGGTGCGCTCTGTGGTCTGCTGAATACCCACTGTGCACACTTTACAAGTCATTCAAAGCCTCAACATTTATCCCTGCAGATGACTGTGCCACTGGATGGCTTCCTGGGATGAGGTTCTAGGGAAGGCGAGGGAGTTGGTCACTTACCTGAGAGAAAGTTCTGATAGCCTGTCCTGACAGAGGATAAAGAGTCCTGGGTGGTCACTGGGGCACCTGCAGTTCACCTCTGTTGAGGTGCCAGGTTCAAGGGCTCTGCCATAGGAAAGCTCAAAGCCTTTAGAAAGGGAGCAAGATGGAAATTTCTAAAAATAGGAGCCCTGGAATACAGCAGCAGAGGGGCTTTTTGGTTGCTTGGGTATGGGCTCTCGAGAGTGAGGGTTCGGGGGACTCTTTGGCAAGTGGTGGGGGGCAACTTTGATCTCTCCCAGGACCACCGAGCTATAGCAGTGGGAAATGTAGGGGGTAGTCCAGGTTCTGCCACTCGCCAGCTATTATGGACTGAAGGTTTGTGCCACCCCTGTCCCATGATGAATTCCTATGCTGAAGTCTTATCCCCTAATGTAATATTTGGAGATGGGGCCTTTGGGAGGCAATTAGAGTCAGATGAGGGTGGGGCCCCCACAATGGGATTGGTGCCCTTATAAGAAGGGACACCAGAGAGACGCTCACTCTCTGTCACTTGAAGACGCAGAGAGAAGGTGGTCATCTGAAAGTCAGGAAGAGTTCTCACCAGAAGCCCAGCCTGTGAGTATATGTTCAAGCCTGCCAGGGTGTGGTATCTGGTATAGAAGCCTAAGCAGACTAATGCATGAGCCACATGGTGATCTCTGAACTGCTCTGAATTGTAGACAACATGTTTCAGAGAGAAAGATACAGTATGTGTTTATGTTTGGGTCTGCTCAGAATGCCACATCCCTTCCTCTGGGGGAGTCTTCTCTCCAGTCATGTGGCTCCCAGGGTATAGCTGAACAAATGCTGTTCATATATGAGACCAGATGGCATCTGAGAGCACTTGGCACAATGTTGGCCATAGAGAGGGCATGGGGTGAACACCCTCTCTCCACTGTTCCCTTCCTGTCCACTACCACAAGGGACCTGGGGGCCAGGAGGCAGGGCTAGACCCTGTGCCCATTGAGTACTGGGCAGATAAACAGTGGTGGAGGGGAAGAGCTTTGAAGTACCTTCTGGGATTTGCATCCAATTCACCCTCCCAGGCTGCCTCTGGGCCTCCGTCTGGTCCCTTATTCTTCACCAGAGGGAAGACGAGGAGGTCTCAGGCTTCTTCTGAGACTCTGAACCCCTGATGACCGGCATCCAGGGTGCTGGCTGGCTGTGTGTATAAGGATGGAGGTGGCACCCTCAGGGACCTCGATGGAGGTCTGGGGTGGTGGGCACTGCCCAATTAGCTCCCTCTGGCGAAGAAGCTTTCTGTGAGGGCATGAAGCTCAGAGGCCAAAGGAAGACCAGGGCTCAACAACTAAGAGGCCACACAGCCAAACTCCAAATGGGAATAGATTTAGCATCTGGCAAGAATACCATGTTAAGAGGTAATTTTTCATCTGTTATAAATCCATTAGGAAATTAAAAATCTAGGCTGTGACTTTAAAATATGGAATGGGATTTTCTTCAGAGCCCCTGAAGGTAAGCTTTTTTTCTCCTTAATAAATGCTGAAATCCAATGAATCTAAATCCCCTGGCCAAGGATAATGCTTCCAGAGGTGGCGGCCCCTCTGTAACCATTCGCTGACTTGGGGCCAAGATCATATTTTCAGAAATATTAACATAAACTCTGGCAGTCTTTGCTCTGGGCTGGACCTGGAGCTGTACTCACAAGTGTTAGGAGACACAGACTAGTTGCCAGGACCCACCAGGACCCACCAGGCGCTGAGCTGGGGCCATGAAGGTGGGAAGGGCCGACTCCCAGGTCATTGAGGTTAGCTCAGATCCTACAGCTCAGGCCTGGTTTTGGAGACAGAAGAGAAACAAGGCACAAAGGTGCAAGTCAACCAGGTCAAGTCAGAGTTCAACCAGGACTAGTTAGTCTTCAACTAGAGAAGTTGTTGTCCAGCCAGGTCAAGTTCTTGCAGAGTCATGGAAATCAGTGTACAATGAGGTCATTATTGTACAACCAGGTTGTACAATAGCTAGTAGTATATAACCAAGACTTCAGCGTACCATCAGGGAAAATGAATGGACTGCATGGAAGTGTTTTTAATATTCCACCAATCCAGAAATCAGACTTGGTGCAAATCAGGATCTAGAATCTGATGTCTGAGCCAGGAGTGCAGATGGGGGAGGACCTGGGGGAGCTTCCAGTGATGCCCAGGTTGGAGCAGGAGTGAGTCTTCCAGCCAGAGTCGGCAGGTCAGACAGCAGCCAGAGGACCAGAGCCTGGGCCCGAGAGCCACAGACCACCATGGATGAAGCAGAACTCTCTGCAGGAACTAGTGCTCATGTGATGATCTTAAATCACAACTGATGTCAGAATGCAAGAAGCACATAAAACTTTTATTGAGGTTTTTGACCAAAGTGGTTGAAATTTCAAAACCTCATGTCCTGAGGGTGAATCTTACTGACCTGGGATACTTGACTTAGTTTGACGCACATCCTCCAGCTGTGCTGGACGAGTATGAGAATGTGTGTGTGTGTGTGTGTGTGTGTGTAGTATGTGTGTGTGTAATTTATGTGTATGTGTCTGGTTTGTGTTTGGTGTTTGAGGGAGTATAGTGTGTGTATGTTTCTGTGTACTGAATAAGCGAAAAAAAGATGCCAGTAAGGGAGCTAGATGCCCAGTCAGTGCTCTAAAGAGAAGGGGAGAGTGGCTGGCTCAAGGTGGGCTAGAGCATTGGTGGTGGAAAACATATAGGCAAATGGACATGCTGTTTTGACCCCAGGTCAGGTAACACTTTTCTCAAAACACCTTTGTACAACTTGGTTGCAAGGTTTAAGCTGAGTCGTTTTGGTGTCATGTGACTTCTTGGTGTAGCTGATTGGACCAGGATGATAGTGAACTAAGGCTCCTGGCTAATCAAATTATTTTTCCAGAGAAATGGAATGACAGTGTCAGCCCATGAGGGTCAGCCTTCCCTGCCTGTCCCATGCCCTGGCGCTTCACAGCTCTTGGCAACCAGTAGGGCTCCCAGATGGCGCTAGTGGTAAAGAACCCACCTGCCAATGCAGAAGATGTAAGAGACACAGTTTTGATCCCTAGGTCAGGAAGACCCCTCGGAGGACATGGCAACCCACTTCAATATTCTTGCATGGAGAATCCTACGGACAGATGAGCCTGGCGGACTACAGTCCATAGGGTTGCAAAGAGTGGACATGACTGAGGTGACTTAGCACACACTCAGGCATGTGATAGATATCTACCAACTGAAGGACTAGGCCAAGCAACCCAGGGGCTGCTCAGTGCGTCATGGCCATTAAAACTGTAAGGTATGCGGGCAGATGGAAAACGAGAAGAGAGAGACCTGGAGAGGAGAGCGACCATGGGGTCCAGGGAAAGAGGTCAGAGATGCAGATGGAGAAGAAAGAGACAGATACACACAGAGACAGAGAGGCTTTGAATTCCTGGACTCTGCAGCCCCTCAGCATAAACCCTTTCCAAGCTCTCTGTGCAGGTCCTGCGGTTACCCACGGCAATGGCAGGGCTAGGGTTAGGATTCAGGATCCCAGGACTTTCTCTCCCGATCAGCAGTTCTCCACCCTTGCATCTATTTTCCAATTAGACCCCAGGCTCGAGACTTTCCTGGGGGTCCAGTGGCTAAGACTCTGACCTCCTAATGCATGGGGCTGGGGTTCAATCCCTGGTCAAGGGACTACATCCCACCTGCCACTACTAAAGATCCCGTGTGTTGCAGACTAAAACCTGGTGCAGACAGAATACAAACAATACCTGAGTCTCCTCCAGGAGAGAGACAGAAGCCAGCTTTCCTGAGAACATTCTGAAGTTCCTGGGTATCTTGTGTCTTCCTAACATTTCTCTAGCCTGGACTCTGTCTTCCCATCCTGGGGTGCCCCCTTTGCCTAGAGAACTCCCAGGCACCAGAAAGCACCCCAGGCTGCCACGACCTTGGTTCCATCCGCATCCATGAATGGAGATCATTCCACAGGTGGTACACACACACACACACCCGCACATCCACAGACACCCACACTCCATGCCCCCCCATTTCCTGTTTTGCTTCTCTGTCAAGCCTGCCTGCTCCCGAGCCATCTCCTCTTCACACCAGCAGCATCTTAAACACAAGGCTCCCAACCGATTCTGCACTTCTCCAGCAGAGTTCCAGTCCCCACTCATTTCCTCCTATTGTTCAAAGAGGATATGTGCTTGTTGCTGTGTGTGTGTGTGTGTGTGTGTGTGTGTGTGTGTGTGTGACCATATGGCCTCGGTGTGTAGCCATAACTAAGGAAACGGCTGCAAGATGCTCTGTTTGTCAGGTTTATCAGTAAGCGGGAGATGGATGTGAATTCTAATTCCTGGGGCAGAAGCTAGGAGAAGAGTCCCTTCTATATGTTCATCTTTTAGGTATTTTTAATGCACTGAGCGCGTGTTTGCAGCATGCCCACCTCCCCAGCCCTTCACCAGCCACTGAGCAATGCCTGGGGAGTGAAAAAAGAGAAATAAGACCTGCATCCACATCCTGGGGAAGCTGAAGATTGGCAGGTGGTGAAGGGTCGGGGGGGAGCGGGGAAATCAGCCGCCATCCGTGGAGTTCTCGCTGGGTTGTCTAGGACTGTGCCTACATTAGCTTTCTCTTCCCTGTCAACCAGGAGGCAGCTTCCATTCTGTAGATGAGGAAGTCGAAGCTCAAAGAGGAAGTGACACAGCTATTAAGCGGGGAAGCCAAGATCTGAGCCCAGGTCTGCCGTGGCTGGGTCACCAGGCCAGGCCGCCTTTAGAAATAAACGAAACGAGCAAAAGAAACATTCGCAGGCTAGGAGCTGCGTGTGTGCCCACTGCTGGGCCTGTGGGTTTGCAGAAGAGTTCAGGGAGGAGCCAGGAGTGGAGGAGACAAGGCTCCCAGGCCAGGGAAGCCCTGAGCCAGATGGAGAAGTGGCTGGTATCGTGCTCCAGAAGGGACCCTGGGTGCCTGAGTTGGCTACGATGCTCATCCCGACCGGAGGCTCCGAGGAGGCAGGCTCCACACAAGGATCCGGCAGGCTGAGAAAGACCAGCCTTGCCCTGGGGACTGTCCTGGGGCTGGCACACTGTTTCTCCTCTCTCCCTGGTCCCTGTGTCTGAGGCCACCAGCCCGGCATCAAAGCCTGCCTGGTCCTGGGCAACCTGGGAGCTGCGTTTCAGCTCAGACTCTGAGATGAACTCTCAGTGTGCCTGGACCAACTGCTCTGCTCTCTCCTCCCGACTTTGGTGTCCCCATGTGTTCAGTGGGGCTGGGGGACGAGACAGCGACCAAACATCATCCCTGACCAGGGATCGAACCTGCTCCCTTGGCAGAGCGTGCACGGAGTCCTAACCACTGGACTACCAGGGAATTCCCTATGAGGGAGCTTTAAAAACACAACCAAGGCCCAGCCACAGGCCCTGAGATTCTGATGGAATCTGTTTAAAAGACTCGGTTATTCCTGCCTTGAAAAATCTCTGCCAGTGAATCTAAAGTCGCAACAGAGCTGGAGAATTGAGGGCCTAGCTGAGTGCGGGGGTTCTGCTCCAGGTCTCCCCTGGGGGTGGAGGCTTGGCCTTGGGAAAGAGAAACAAGGTCTTTGAAAGCCAGAACTGTTTTCACCTCTGATGCACCTATTTATTTGTCCTTCAAATCAAAGAATTTATAGGTAACTTTATTGAGATACTGGTTGGAGCTTTCGTAAAATTACAGACAAGGGTAAGAGCAGTGAGAGTTATGATACCCCATACAGCAGCCCCTAGACACACGTGCTGATTTAAATGGTTAAAAATGAAATAAAATTAAAATTTCACTTCCTCAGTGTTCAATACCCCCATGAGACCAGTGACAACTGGAGGGGACAGCCTGGGTGCAGGCCACATCTCTCATCACAGAGGAGGCTGCTGGATGGGCTGATGTAGCAGAGACTAGACCACAGTCCAGCCTCGCTGTCCTGCAGAGGGGAAACTGAGGCCAAGACCTGCCGCGGTGACGTGACTTCCTGAGGGCCTCGGGGCTGAGTGAGGCCCAGGGCCTGGGATTCTGACATCCTGTCCCGCATCCTCCACTCAAGGAGGACTGGGGAAAGAGTTCAGACTTTGGAGGCTGGAGCTTTCCCCAGCCACAAGTTTTCTCTATCACAATCTGCCTTCCCCCTCCCCCCCAACTCCCCTCTCCTCTGCCTGGCACACACTGGGTTGCCAAATAATTACTGTCTGCATAAAAGAAGATCAGGAAGGTGGCTGGAACCCTGCAGAGAGCAGAGAAGGGGCTTCAGGAGAAAGCTTTAAAGAAGCAGATTGGGGAGGGCCAGGATGACAGGGAAGGGCCGGGGCTGTTGGGGGAGGACCAGGCCAAGAGGGGGACAGGTGACCCCTCAGGAGGAGGGTGACCATGGGCACCTGATGCCGCAGAAGGGCCAAAATAGGAACAAAGGGTAGGGAGATATCAGGGTACACACAGTGGCCAGGAGCTGGTGGGACCAGAGGCAGCCACTGTTTGCTTGAACCTTTGTCAGCACCTGGCTGCATCCTGTCTTCCAGGACCTTCTGTGTCCACAGGACTTCTGAGTTCACAGATGCTGGCACAGGCCAGCTGCTTAAGGACCCTCACCCTGACCTGTGCAGGTCACTGGACCAGGTGCCCCCACTGCAGCCTCTTTCTCTGTGGGCCTGGGTCTGAGACAGGGGAGGGCAAGGCCTTGTTCCCAAGCTGGGCCTCACCAGCTAGTGCCCCCAGGATGATGTTACATCCCAGGGGTTCCTTCTGATGCTGCCAGTGCAGAGCAGAGTGGAAAATGGATCTTCCTCTTTTCCGTCCCCCAGCTCTCAGCCCTGAAGCATCTTTACAGAAGGGTGTTTGATTTTATCAAGCATGGATGGGAACCAAGTCTGTTATCCGAAGGCAAGCCTGAGCTGGGCTTTCAAGAACCAGAGGCCCCTCCACCCCCCTTCCCGAAGCCTCCACATCATACTCTTCAGGCTGAAAGGAAATTCAAATGCAAGGTGTCTTTAGGATAACATCGAGTGGTTTTTTAAAAAATGCTATTTCATTTTCTATTCTTTTTTCAAATTCTCTGTGGAACATATGACTAATAGGTTTTTTTTTTTTTTTAGGATTCAGGGGGCTGAGCTAAGGGCAACTAGAGCAGTCACTTAAAATATTCCACCCCAGTACTCCGAAAGTGATGTGCTAAAGGCAATCAAATTAGCAATGGGAGCAGGGTTCCCGCCAGAAGGAGAAAGAAGGGTGCAGCATTTGCCTCGCCGTGCTCCAATCTGTGAGATGGGGTGCAGGAAACAATGTGGGCAGGAAGGTGCCCCCATCCCTGCAACATGGTTGAGGTGTTGCAAAACATGCAGTATCTTTTACATCCCTAGGGGTAGCTGGGAAGGGAGGCAGAATCGCTCTCTGAGAAGCACAGTCTTTCTGTCTCCTGGGAAAATCACGGAAGTGCTCAGCTCATGGACTGGGGGACAGACGGCTGCCCCATCGCCTGTCTCCATGGATGGCCTTGCACCTGCTTCAAGCAGAGAATCAGAGCAACCTAGGAGGCTGTCCGAAGGTCCCGCTCACCTGCCTGCTTGCTTTCACAGTCTTCGTCTTCTCTCCTCGCATGGTGGACCAACCACCCACGTCCAGCCCTTGGGTACCAGATCCCGTCTCGTCTCTCCTGCTCTGAAGACACCACTCTAGCAAGTTCCCATCCTCTTCGCCCACGTCAGGCCTTCCTTTCTCGATGGGTTCACCCCCATCCACATTCTTCCATGCTCTGCTTCTCTCTCCTCTTGTGACCCCGCTTTCCTGCCACCTGCCACCCCCTTCTCCTCCTTCCTTTCGTAGCCTAGGTCCTGGAGAACACCGCCTACGCTCACTGTCTCCAACTTCTCTCTGCCAAACCCCTCCTTTTCCCCTCCCTGCTTTATTTTTTTCTCCTTATACCTGTCATGCTACAGAACCTTAGTTGTCTCTCTGATGCCTGCTGCCTCCCTAGAATTAATCTCCCTGAAGGCAGGGATTGGGCTTACTTTATTCAGGGCTGTTACCTGATGATCTAGAGTAACATTGGTCTAGAGCAGGGGCTAGATCAATATTTTTAAAATAAATGAATGGAGGAATTCACAGATGACGAAGCACATCCACGTACCTTGGTGAATTATCGCCATGGGTTTTCTCAAAGCCCCCTGAGGCTGGTCTCTGCCTCATTCTGCAGAAGAGGAGACAGAAACGTAAGGGTTGACTAGCTCTCCCCGGGGTGTGGGGTCAGGATGAAGGTGGGTCCAGCTCCGATCTCCAACGCCTAGTTTAGTGCTCTCTGCTTTACCCCACAGGGTTTCCACAGTGGCTCAATGGTAAAGAATCCATGTGCAATGCAGGAGTTGCAGAAGATGCAGGTTTGATCCCTGGGTTGGGAAGATCACCTGCAGGAGGGCATGGCAACCCATTCTAGGCAAGAGCCTGGAGAATCCCATGGACAGAGGAGCCTGGTGGGCTACTGTCCATAGGGTTGCAAAGAGTCGGACGTGACTAAAACAACTTAGCACTCACCCAACAGCTGCCTCCGGCAAAGGGCCTCCCTTCCGTGTCTCTAGGGCCCTGATGAGAGCCACAAGCTCTGCAGATGGAAGCCAGGACCAAGCTGTAGACAACCTGCATTAACCCCATCACCTCCTGCCTCAGAGCTCCCCTCCCCCTGTCCAGGACTGACCTCCCACTGCCTCTCACACCTCCCTAGTTCAGCAAAACATCGACTGCCTGAGGCGTTGGTTATGATATTACATTTGGGGGTGTAATTATTTCAAAGGCAATTACGTACTCGATATTTGTTATTCTGGCTGCCAGGAGGAATTAATAGGAAACCTTTCAATCAGGAACAACTGCAAAATAATTTCTGGCCCCAAAGATAATCAATATTACCCAGCAGAACATTCTTCTAGCTTCAGGAAGCTATTCATTTCTGGTACTTTCAAAACCAGAGGGCAAAGTGTTATTTCCATCTTCATCAGAAGGATCCTTCATGCAGAGTGTTTAAAAAGACACTGAAATCTATCTGGCTTTTTCTGACCATCCATCTCCACGTTACCCTCCAAGGTATAGACATAAAACCCTTCCTAGTGGACAGTGAATGATGTTCACGTTATTAGGAACACGAGTCGCTGTTTTGCCCTGGGCCTTCTGACCAGAATTTCTAGGGCTTCAGATAAGATATGAGATTCTCAACCATCCACCAGGTGGTATGTCCTAGAAGCCCCCCTGAGCCCACAGACCTGACAACTTCCCAGAAGCGCCTCTGGAGGGGCTGGTGGCATCTTCCCTCCCCCATCTGCGGTGCAGGCAATTCCAGGGCTGCCCTCTCCCTCAGTTTCCCTGATGTCACAAGGGCTGGTGTCCTGCCTGCTTGGCGAGGTCCCTGACATCCTGTCCAGCTCGGGCCGGGCCCTCTCCAGGATGCTTGTGGAGGAGGGGGGATATGGGACAAAGATTTATTGTTGGTTCTTGCTCTCTATTCCCCTGCTCCTTTTTCTGGGTTCACTTCAAGATCTGCTCTGGAGATCTGCAGGACTTATGGTAGGAGGGAGGTCACCAACAGGGACAATCAATGGAATGGGAAGAGTTTTCCTAACTAACAGGAACAGTGATCTCAGACCACCATTCATGTACAGTAGGGAAGGAAAACTATAGGGCAATCAAGTCAGAGGGAGAAAGGTAGAGAATGTTCTAGAAAAAAGGCATCTTTCACATTGACTTCTTGGATAGGAGGATTCTGTTTCCACTGGAACCGATGTAATTTCTGCACTTGCAGGCTTTTCCATCCACAAACACAGGGAAGTCCCATTCCTTGGGTTCATCTACAATCTCCAGTCTGGCCGCACAGGCTGAGGTCTTGAAGATGCTGTGGGAGATTTGAAAGATGATGGGGACATGACCACACGGGGCCTTTTCTGGAAAGGAAAAGAGGGAACTATGAGCCTTAAAGGACTGAAGTCAGAGGTAAACCGCCAGGCTGTCTCTGTGGCCAGCAGAGCATGAGGATGCTGGAGAAATCCAGGAAGCCTGGGTTCTACCAGAGCACTCCTGTTTCCGGGTGGTGAGAATATGGAATCAAGAGGGCCAACAGGGAAAGCACCTTCAAGACACTCGATTTAAGCTCAGCTCAAAGGTGTAATAGTGAATATACATAGGGTATATATTGCTTAGTCATTCAGTCATGTCTGACTCTTTGCGACCCCATGGACTATAGCCCACCAGGCTTCTCTGTCCAAGGGGATTTTCCAGGTCGGAATACTGGAGTGGGTTGCCATGCCCTCCTCCACAGGATCTTCCCCACCCAGGGATTGAACCCAAGTCTCCACATTGCAGGTGGATTCTTTACCATCCGAGCTATCCGTGTAAGAGAATAAAACTGCAGGTGGTTGAAGATGGGAAAAAGTTTATTTCTAATTAGAAGCCATAGAGTCCTCCTCCTCCAGCCTTGCTCCTCCCCTTGCTCCCCCTCCCTCCACTCCCCTTTAATTCCCTGCCTTCAATCCCTCCAAAGAGCTCCACCCCTTCCTGAAGAAGATCTAACACTTACAAAAATAAAAACAGTTTGGGGAAACTGAGGTGCAGAGATGTGAAGTGACAGCTCTGTGGCCACCCCGTCAGGAAATGGCAGAGTTGTGATGTCATCCCAGGGGTGTGTGATTGCCCGTGCCTCCCAGCCAAGACCCCTAGGAGAGATTTGGGGTGAGGTCCACGCAAACATCTGGTGAGTGCCTTGAGCATCCTGTGGTCCATTTACCAAACATTGAATGAACACTAAGATCCAGCAGGCCACAGTCTCAGGCTGCGTGACTCATTGGAGAAGCACACGCAAGATAAATATCCTAATTTGATCCCTTCTGCTCCCTGAAGACCATACACTGCCACTTCCCAGGCTTCTGATCTGAGATTTCTCCCACCGTCTACTGGTAAAGGGAATTAGGAGGTGACACCACGATTACGTGGCTGTGTTTTCAATTCACAATGCTCTCCAATGACCTTGGGTTGACAAGTCAGGCACCACACTATCTCGGAGGGTGGAGAGGTGATGGGCCCTGCGCCCCTGGTGGGCGCCCTGTCACACCGGGGTCTGATGTCCTTCTGGGCTGTAGCATATTCCCAGTGGCAGGATGGGTGAACTCCCCACACCCAGTGATGGACCAGTGGGGCTCCTGTTCCTACTGGATGCCAGTCTTTCCTGCTCCAAACTCCCAAAGCCCCTCTCTGGAAGATCCAGTCTTCTTTACGGCAGCCTCATGCTTATAGACCAGGCAGGGCTATCTGACCATCTGTTAACACATCTGTCTACCCACCCACCCACCCACCCGTCCATCCACCACCACATTTTTCATCTGATCTCCATTGCCTCCAGGATAAGGCCCAGCCTGGTGCACCGATTTGGGATGATTTTGCTCTAAGGCATAAGAGGCCTCGATTCAAAGTGGCTTTGACTGTCACCCAGACATCTCATAACCAGAAGGCCAGAGCAGGGCAGGCTCCAGATGGGGTGTCAAGGTTCTGACCTTGTTCTCCCGATCCCGTCGGTTCTGTAAGACAGCTTTGTCCTCCGGCTCGAGATGACATGGCCACGACTGCTCTGAGGCCCCCTCTTCTTCTGTCTCTCTCAATGGCCTTTGGTTGTGGATTTTCTCATCTCCTGAAGAGGCCACAAACCAATCCGGGGAGTGAATTCACACTTGATCTTAGCCAAAAGGCCGAAAAGTGATGGTGGGGTTGGGGAGAGGGAATTCAGACCCTACTGGCTGTCTCAGTGGGTCTCAAATAAGGCCTAACTGGTGGTAAAAAATCAAACAACGGCCTCCCGCTGGTCCCTGACAGCCGAGCAACAGGGCAGCTGAGCAGAGTGGTTGTAAGGTGGCACGGCCCGCTGGGCAGCACTGAGCCTCTCTCTTGTCCCGGAGCCTGGCATCTCACAGCCAGCTAGGAAAACACAGCATCCAGACTGTCTGCTCACCTGGCAGCTCTCCTCCACGCCCCCTCCCGGAAGTGGCCTCCCTGAGGTGTTTCAAACAGCCTCTCCCTTGTCACCTTGGGTTCGATTTTCTTTCTGCGCAGGAAGGAAGACACTCAGCATAATGGCTCCTTTGTGCTAAATGTGACTCCAGAGACAAGCTCCTCTGGCTCCCTCCCCGCAGTGCTCATGGGCAGCGGGTCTCAGGGCCCGGTCCAGGGAGAGTCTTCCACCTGCCCCCCCCCGCCCCCTCCCACCCCAGAGCAGGGGCAACATGAGACTGGGAGGTCACGTGACCTCTGATCCCCAGAGGACCTGGGCTCACGCCACAGCCGGGCTTCTGGGGAGCTGGCTGAGTAGGAGTGACTGCCCAACATCTCTGAGCCTCAGTGTTCTCATCTAGGAAATGGGAATAATAACTCCACAATTGAGAATCAGACAAGATAAGATGCTTAAAAAGTGCTCTGCACACAGGGGAACGCTATGCAATTTGGGGGTTATTCTAGGACTGGGGGGCCAAGGCCTCTGAATCTCAGTGTCAAAGTAGAAGCAAGTGACGAGGACCACGTCCATCCCATTCCTTTCAGAGTTTCCTTTCAAAAAAACAAAACAAAACAAAACCCCAGGCTCCATCACACACACATGAGTCTCCTACAAATTGAGTTGAGAGAAAATGTTTGGCATGAGCTACCCTGGAGAGAGGGCATAATAGAGATCTCTCTGGGCAACACTTGCCACTTTGCCCCAGCACCCGGGAGCAGCCCCACCTGTCCCCTGAGGTCCCCTACAAAAAAAGGAGGGCCAGAAAGTCAGCATCATGTGTGGATTCGGTCGACAAACTTCACTGAGCCTCCACTGTGTGCTGAGTGTGGGGATAGAGACATGGATACGGAACGGGTCCAGCAGTGCTGGGGCACATCGGCTGTGGGATTGGATGGACCGCCCCTTGGAACCTGGGCAACTGAACAAGCCACATAACCTCTAGGAGCCTCAGTTTCCTGGTCTGCAAAACGGGAGGAAGAAACAGTATACACCTGATCACGAGGGTTAGATGAGATGGGGTATGTGTGTAAAGCATCCAGACAGTCATCATAAGGATGGCAGCAGGGACCGCAAGGGTGGTGATGATTAAGCTCCTCCCTTTGGGCGGATCACAGGGCATTGTAGATGCACAGGCTGGGGATGTGAGTTTCACTGGGGACCTGGGGGAGGGGTTTCTAGAGGGGCTGGCTCTTCAATGGGTGGAAGAGGGAAGGGAGCTCCCCAGGCCATCAGTCTGGGTGGGCGAGGCCTCTGTTACAGTCACTGCAAGGCTCACATCTTAGGGGGTTGCTCTGTGTTCACACAGACCACCAATGTTGAAAGACTGGCCATGAGGTGTCCGCCTTGTGGTGACTCAGTGACGGAGCCTGCTTTGGCCCGGGCGGGGGGTCCACAGCTCCCCAGACAGCACAGGGAAAGCACCCATCTCCTCTGCTGTGCTTCAGCCAGAAGTGACACGCATCATCCTACTGGCAGTCCCCTGACCAGTATCTGCCATGTGGTCCCACCAAACCACAGGGAGGGCTGGGAAATGCAGAGGGCAGAGGTGGCGAGAGCCTCCCTGGTGAAGGGAGGGCCCCGGTGTGTTGAAACCTCAAGCAGATAAGGGCTCCTGCAGTTAGCAGAGCAAGGAAGGTGGGGGCTGAGGGCTGGGTGGTGGTGAGGATGAGATAGTGGGTCACACTGGAGGGCTTTGGCTGCTAAAGATTGGAGGGCGTGACTAGGGGCAAAGAGACTCCTTGGGAGGCAGGAATCTGGGCAACGGGAAAGGACGCCTGAGTTGGGGCCACAGCAACGGGGTGGGAGGAGAGGGCAAGCCTTGAGTTGTCAACAAACAGAACCAAGAGACCAGTTGGAAGCGACAAAGAAGGGACGAGAGCAAAGCAATTCCCTAGTCCTCACTGGGTCCCCTGGTCTGCGATGGGATCAGGGAGGTTTGGGTAGCTTCGAGGAAAGATGAACTTCCCTGCCTCTGCCCTGGCCATGGGATGTAACAGGGCTTGGGAGAGAGGCCTGGGCTAAAGAGTCATCAGTCCACAGAGCCCAGACCTCCTGTCTGCCTCCCCTGTCCTAGGCTGGGCACTGCTTCTCAGCCACCCTGCATGTGCAGACCCCTTCGAGGCACACTTGGGGGAGACAAGGAAACCAGCCAGTCCTGGAAGAACAAAGGGGAGGTTGATGAATTAAAAGCACAAGCACCCACTCCCCTCACTCCGTTATCTCGGCTGTGAAGTTCTGAAGTGTGAAAATGAAAGTGTTGTTCACTCAGTCTCATCTGACTCTTTGTGACCCCATGGACTATAGCCCGCCAGGCTCCTCTGTCCATGGGATTTCCCAGGCAAGAATACTGGAGTGGGTTGCCAGTCCCTTCTCCAGGGAATTTTTCCCGCCCAGGGATCAAACCTGGATCTCCCTCATTGCAGGCACATTCTTTACCATCTGAGCCACCGGGGAAGCTCTGAAGCTGGTGATCAACTCCCAGTCTGAATATATCCAATCCTGGGGCAGGCCAGGAGGGCTTAGGGGACAAAAATCGAGGTGCTAACTATGGCATGTGGAAGTACACCTTTACCACAGAGCATCATGTTGACATCATTCTTTGCAACTGTTGAGGTAACAAAAACATGATGAATCCCTCTGGTCTCTGGTCTCTGGGATCTGGAATCCAATATACTGTAAAAGACTCCTTTCTGAAACTGGCTCCCTCAGCCCTTCCTCTGCAGACAGTTGTTCCCATTAGCATCATCAAAAGTCTGGCATACAACTGAACAGGAGAGGTGGTTTTCATGAGCCCCAGAGTCCTTTGCTGTTTTCTCTGCTGTGCTCTGGCATTTCAAAGGCTCTTTTCGAGTTTATAGAGAGCCACGGTTCAGCCTCCAGGGAGGAGCGCCTTGGTCCTGATCAGAGGCAGGCTCTTTACACGTCAGTCAACACCTGCATTATAGTCTAGCCATTTCACAGATGGGTACACAGAAGTGCAGAGGGGTCAAGACCTTGGCCAGGCTCACTGAGGAAAAGCACCTCAGGGTGAAAATGGGAACCAGAAGTTCTGCTCCAGCCTCTGTAAATCGTGGCTGCACCAGCCTCTGCAGAGAGAGGATGAAAGCCCTGCTAGACCCAGAGAGAAGGCAGCACTCCCCAGACCCCGAATCATCCTGCACGAAAGGGACAGGCTTGGGACGACAGCCACACTTGTGGGATCTTCTCTGCCCAGCAGAGAGGCCTGAGCGCCTTTTATTAAACAGAGGACCATTCAACAATAAATACTTCTCTCACACGGCCAGAGAAGTTACCACAATTGGCCTTTTCCCAGCCTGGCTGAGTCAGCAGGAAGTTAGCCAAGGTGCAGAAGACCTTGTGTTCTGTGGTGCTGGTGTGTCGATATATTTTTGAACTACGGAGCTGGAAAGCAATAAGGACTGAAAAACACCCTCGAACACCACCATCCTCGTGGGTCCCTGATCCTGGAGAAATGAGTCAGGGTCCTAGGGTGCCAGGAGCCTCCTGAGGATAGAAGGATGGCTGGGTGAATGTTACAGGGCATTTGGGAGGAAGGGGCCAGCTGTAGCCTTCTCAGCTACAGTTTCCTTATCTGTAAAACAGGGATAGGAATGCAGTTTTCTCAGGGCTGCAATAAGGCTGAGATCTTCTGCCAAGTGAAGAGGGTTTAGTAGGGAAAGCACTGGCCTTGGATTGGATACTTCCTTTACAGTTAGGACTGCTTAGCTGAGTCCTTGGGCAAGACCCTTTCTCTTTCTGAGCCTGTGTGTGCTCAGTCTTGTCCGACTCTTTGTGACCCCCTGGACTGCAGCCTGCCAGTATCCTCTGTCCATGGAATTTTCCAGGCAAGAATACCAAAATGGGTTGTCATTCCCTCCTTTAGGGGATCTTCCCGACTCAGGGATTAAACCTGAGTCTCCTGCAACTCCTGCACTGGCAGACGAGTTCTTTACCACAGCACCACCTGGGGAGCCCCGTTCTGAGCCTACTGCTTCTTCATATGAAGGCGTCTTAACACGTCCAATATGGATCTTTAAGAGGTAGGTGCAGCAACTCACTCTAGTAGTATTCTTGCCTGGAAAATCCCATGGACAGAGGAGCCTGGCAGGCTGCAATCCATAGGGTCGCACAGAGTCGGACACGACTGAAGTGACGAAGCAACAAGAGCAGCAGCGGGGACCCAAGCTGACTCGCTGGAAAAGACCCTGATACTGGGAAAGACTGAAAGCAGAAGACGGAGACAGAGGGGAAGGCGGTTGGATGGTATCACCCATTCAAAGAACATGCACTTGGGCAAGCTCCGGGAGACGGTGGGAGACAGGGAAGCCTGGTGTGCTGCAGTCCACGGGGATGCCAGGAGTCAGACACGACTTGGCGACCGAACAACAACAGGAACCCAAAGGACTGAGTGAATGTGGCAGTGTCTGTGAATTGTAAAGCCTAGAGAGACCAGGTGTGATCTTTTTTAGGTGCAGTTGTTATCGTGGCCTCTGCCTGGGGCAAGTCCTCACTGAGGTCGGGCAGCTGCACGTGGGGCCTTGTTTATTTGTGTTAGGCTTTTAGTAGAGTCTGGGGACAGCTCCTTCATCGGGGCTTAGTAGAAAAAAAAAACCTGATTCTGTCGTTCCCTTCGCATAATTAATATTCCAAATAAGAATTACCTAGTCATTTTATGAATATTCGATTCCTCGACTCGTCAAATATCAATTCAGCTCTTAGGCTGAACTAAAAGAAGAAATAATTGTTTTTATAAGAACCCCGAGGGGCCCTGATCACACCCTGAGAAGGGATGACTTAGTTTGGTTGACAAGACATGTCATACAAATGTCTGAGTAGTGGTCCCTGAAGCACCACTCAGCCCCTTTGAGGTGAACATCGAAGGGATGGACTTCCAGGTCCCGGGCCCCTGTGAGGCAGGAGGGAAGCCCTGCATGAGGCTGGTTTCGGGAGAGCCCTATGGCAGGACACCCGAGACTCAGGGACATCAGTGGCAGTGGGTGAAGTGAATGACTCATATCCAACTCAGCCCCCGGTGGGCACCTGGGGAAAAATAGGTCCTCCCTCATCTTGGCACAAAGGCAGTGGATCCCCAGGGCTCAAAAAAGAGGGACAGCAGGCCCTTTCGTGCCACAGAGCCCAGGAGTCTTTGGGTCCAGAAGATGCCCTCTGTACCTCTTGACTCCTCCTCCCAGAATCCTGCCTTCTGCAGGCCAATCAGAGGTCAGATACAGCACATTTACTGTGACACAGCTGGCTGGGCATGTGTCTCTGGTGTGGGAGTATGTGGATGGGGAGGGAGGTGACTGGTGGCTTCTGGAGCCCCTGGAGGAGACCCCTGAGCCAGCACTCCAGCCTTTTCAGAGCTAACCTGCTGGATGGAACTCTCAGGTGACATCTGGCTCATTTCTGGATTTGGGAGTTGGGTATCCCCAGGAGAGAACCGATTCAAGGGGCGGTGAGCTCCATTTCATCTCCTGATTTGCTGTTTGTGAAGCTGTGTGCCTTTGGGAGCCTCCGTTTTCTGACCTGCAAAATGGGATGGTATCCTCTCAGCCCCTCCCAGATGTTCACTGGCACAATTTGCTGGACTATCAGGAGCCATCGTTACAGAGCTGTAGAAATGGCGTGAGTGTCTCCTGCAGTCTGGAAGGGTTGGTTCCCACTGTGTTGTCCAATATTTTTTTCTGATTTAGTTGCCCATCCATGATTACTTTTAAAGTCGGGCAATTTCACAATAAAGCTCAGATTTCTGGCTCCCAGGCCCCATCTAGCAGGAGCTGAGACCCTGGTGGGATGGGTGTGAGTGCTCCACAGTGCCCCAGACTCCACCCTTCCCCACTGCCCACCCCCACCTCCTTCAGCAATGTCTCAGCTGGAAGGAATGGGCAAGGTCCCCTGCACAGTGTCTGGCATCAGGCAGGTGTGCAGGAAACAGTCTCTTCTTTGTCTCTGTGCAGCAGTGAGGCTGGGAGAGGACCCTCTGTTCCCAGGGAGGGACTGGTCCAATTCTCCCCCTCTCCCTTCCCTGTGGCCTTGGTGTGAACAGGCATATCCTGGCCCAGAAGGACTCATAGCTCAATTCTGGATGGAGGGGAGGGCAAGAGCTGGGGTGGGCCCATTGCCCCCCGAATCAGTTCAGGGTACCCCCCCCAACTCAGAAATGGACCAGATGTCATGGGCCAGCCCTGAAGCTAGCCTCCTCAAGTTCCACTAATGCGACCTACGGTTTAGCCCTCCAAGTCCTGCCTTGGCTGAGGACCTCCCATCTCAACCTCCTCAAGTGTCCAGGATGCCTGAGACTTATGGGGTAACAAAGCTCCGTGCAGTCACCTCAGACTTGGAGACAGCAGAAAGGCCTTCATTAGACATTCGAATGTCTCTTGCCCAAGGCCAGCTTGGGGTGGGGTTGTGAGCAGTGCTTGGGGTCTTGTCTTGGGTGGGAGAAGGGAGTGAGATTTGGAGAAGAGATTCAGGTGCCAAGGTCAGCGGAGGGCTAACTCGGAGTCCGAGCTTCCCTCATGTAAGACGACTCTCCCTGGTGGCCTGGGCTGTTCCTCTCCACCCTTCAGCCCCTCCAGCATCCCCAAACCCGCCCCCAGACCAGCATACAGCACATCCGCAGTCACAAACTGGGGCACTGCAGGGCCCACAGGGGCCTTTTAGGGGTACACGGACCAGGTGTTAAATAAAATGGAGCTGCTTACTGGGAAAGTTATCAGAAGGATTTAAAGAAAACTAAAAAAAGTGAAAGTCACTCAGTCGTGTCTGAGTCTTTGTGACCCCATGGACTGTAGAGCAGAGCAGGCTCCTCTGTCTGTGGAATTCTCCAGGCAAGAACATCGGGGTGAGTTGCCATTCCCTTCTCCAGGGGATCTTCCCTACCCAGGGATTGAACCCTGGTCTCCTGCATTCCAGGCAGATTCTTTATTGTCTAAGCAACCAAGGAAGGCCCAAAGAAAACTGTTACGTCTTCCTAAAACTATCTCAGTGAAAAAGCCCCTCTGGGTCCTAGTCCTTAAACTCTGACACTTGCTAATATTCCTAACAAGGAGTATTAACAGGGAGAAAACACCCATCAGTAACCTTGCTGAAATGTGACCACTTTGTTGTCTTTTAATTATATATACTTTTGGACAAATTTTTTTATGGTGAATGATAGTAGTTTTCCCATTTATGATGAAACACATGATCTTTCATAAACACATTTTCCCAAACTCTTTTTGCTGTTCAGTTCAGTTGCTCAGTTGTGTCTGACTCTTGCGACCCCATGGACTGCAGCAGCATGCCAGCCTTCCCTGTCCATCGCCAATTCTCAGAGCCTGCTCAAACCCATGTCCATCGAGACGATGATGCCATCCAACCATCTCATCCTCTGTCGTCCCCTTCTCCTCCTGCCCTCATTCTTCCCCAGTGTCAGGGTCTGTTCCAGTGAGTCAGTTCTTTGCATCGGGTGGCCAGAGTAGTGGAGTTTCAGCTTCAGCATCAGTCCTCCCAATGAATATTCAGGACTGATCTCCTTTAGGATGGACTGATTGGATCTCCTTGCAGTCCAAGGGCCTCTCAAGAGTCTTCTCCAACACCACAGTTCAAAAGCACCAATTCTTCAGCGCTCAGCTTTCCTCTGTGGACACTTTAAAATGCAGCCCAGAAATAGAGATGGGTGCCTGACATCCCACTCTCTAGCTCCAACCATCATCAGCCCACTCTTCCCACACTCCATTATTGAAGCAACTTCCAGCCGCCTTACACTTTATCTGGATATATCTCAGTATGTAAATTGCTTCTATGTGAGCATAGTGAAAGGACGTGGCAAGTGAATCACTGTACGGAGGGTTCCAGATAAAGCAAAACCCGCGAGCAGCTTGGATGACGGGGAGTTGAGGACTCTTGTGCAGACCAATTTCATACTGAGTGCATGAAAAATCTGCCCCCTGCCAGGCCCCTGCCCTAGCCCTGGCATAAGCTTGGCACTTTGTTCTCCCTGTCTATGTCCTTTTAGATCATGCGCCTCTAGAGGGCAGGGCTGCTGTCCTGAGAGCTCTTGCATGGCGCCTCTGGACCTGCTCAGGAAACGTTCTCTGAAGTGATGTGGGCAAGAGGAGCTAACCTTTCAGATTTCCTAAAATTGATATGTGGTAGGCTGAATCTTAAATGAACCCCATCACCTTGGTCCCTGGGGTCACATCTGCGACCGTGCAGGTTACATGGCAAAAGGGACCCTTGAGAAGCAGTTAAAGTCCGTCTCGTCAAGGCTCTGGTTTTTCCAGTGGTCATGTATGGATGTGAGAGTTGAACTATAAAGAAAGCTGAGCACCGAAGAATTGATGCTTTTGAACTGTGGTGTTGGAGAAGACTCTTGAGAGGCCCTTGGACTGCAAGGAGATCCAACCAGTCCATCCTAAAGGAGATCAGTCCTGGGTGTTCATTGGAAGGACTGATGCTGAAGCTGAAACTCCATTCCTTTGGCCACCTGATGCAAAGAGCTGACTTATTTGAAAAGACCCTGATGCTGGGAAAGATTGAGAGCAGGAGGAGAAGGGGACGACAGAGGATGTGATGGTTGGGTGGCATCCCTGTCTTGCTGGACATGAGTCTGAGCAAGCTCCGGGAGTCGGTGATGGACAGGGAGGCGTGCTGTGGTCCATGGGGTCACGAAGAGTTGGACATGACTGAGTGACTGAACTGAACTGAACTAAGGTTACTAATCAGCCAACCTTATCAAGATAAGGAAATTATCCTGCATTATTAAAATCTTGGATTCTCCCTGGTGGGCTCTGCGTCATCACAGGAGCCCAGAAAGAAAAAGCACAGGGGTCCCAAGAACAAGAAGGACTTGACCTGCTGTTGCTGCTTGGCAGACAGAAGAGACCCTGTGAAGAGAGGTGCCGGCTGGCCCCGAGAGTGGAGACCAGACCCAAACCAGCTCCCAGTGAGGGTGTGGGGCCTCAGAAACCTCAAAGAGATGAATCCTGCCAACACCCTGAAAATGGCTTGTGAGTGTGTTCACCCCAGGACCTGCAGGTAAGAGCCCAGTCCTGCTGTCCCCTTGGTTTTATGCTTGTGGGATCTAGAGCAGAGAATCTGTCAGACTGCTGACCCCCAGATGTGGTAGTTAGAAGGTGCTGTTTGAAGTCACTGGGCTTGGGGTCATTTGTTACGCAGCTGCAGGAGACTAATGCAGATAAAGAGCAGATCACCTTCTATCACTCCTTGTGATGGGTAATCAAGATGCTGATGACACCCTGGAGGGGCTCAGTCTCAGGAGAGAATCCAGCTCCACCCTCACGTCATGGGCAGGGATGTGAGGCCCGGGAAAGGGAAGGGGCCACACTCGCACTGGATTTTAATGTCATTGAAGAAACTTATAAGGAAGCAACTTTTCTCTAGTTAACCTTCATCCAAGAGCAGAGAGTCCCTGGGAATGCCTGGTGATGCCACTGTCCTCGAGCTCATCTCAGCATGACCATGTCTGTTGTCCCTGGGCCACTTTGGGAGGAGTATGAACAGCGCTGACAGGCATATGAGAGCTGGGAAGGGAGACAGCACAGAGAGGGGCCTTGGACCCTGCCTGGCACTGTGGGCTGAACTCACCTTTGGGAGTAAGGGAGGCATTGTAGGTGTTTAACTATGGGGCCGACATGCTCAGATTTGTGTGTTGGAAAAGATGCTGACTGTGAGTGTAGAAAGAACCAGTTAGTGGAAGTCAGGGAAAGGAGGCAGAGAGCATAGCTAGAAGCTAGTGCAAGAGGCCCAAGGGAGAGAGCGGGAAGAGGGTTGTTTAATATACAGATCCCCACGTACCACTCCCCGACTCAGATCCTGGAGTCTTACCCCAGACCTACTGAAGTGGAATCTCTGGTTCTGGAGCTGAGGAATCTGCATTAACAAACAAAAAAGCAACCCGGGCTTCTAAAATCAGCAAGCTTGAGAAGAAGATGATGGCTAATGGGAGATGGGGGGTAAAAGAGCCAAGAGTTAAGGATGACACTGGCGTGCTTGCCTCAGGCATCTGGGCAGGTGCGTGGTGGGGAATTCAGAGAACTGGGGTGCGAGGTCTGGTCTGGGTTGGACCCAGCAGCAAAGGTGGGCAGGGAAGGGGATGCAAATTACCAAGACCTGCTAGGAGCCTCTGGGTGTGGGTGTGTCACTCCCCTGCATTAAATGCTTAACCAGAAAAGTGGAACGTATTTAGAAGGCTCAGGTACTTCACAACTAGGGCAGGCAGTGCTGCTCTAAATTCACCTAATCAACAGCTCATTTTTGCGTTGGGTGGGCTGGAGATCTTATGACAGAAACAAGTAAGTGAAAATGCTACCGGCTGTAAACTTTATTGGCTAAGTGTCCATTATGCAGCTAAAAACATCTAGTTAATAGGCGATGCCCGTCAACAGCTGGTAGCGACAGTCTTAGATGGTGATAACAATGACATTATGTCTCTCTTATCACCCGTAGGTTCTTTGTGTCGCCAATTACTGGCCTTACGCTGACTCGTGGAGGTTAAAGAGGTGATGACATCGTCATCACTAAAACCACTTGGAATCCTCATCCGATTTTCCTTCAGAGGTTTCTGTCTGTGCTTGTAGGATCCCCGGGCTTCATTGGTGGGGAAAGTATTTGATTTTAGAAAATAGCTTGGTGGGTAAGTTGCTAATCAAGCCAGGAAATTCCAGCTGGGGTATTCACCAGAAATTGACCGAGCGTGTCCGCTGTGTCAGGCTCTGAGCCAGGGGTTGGAAATATCGCGACTTACATGACCCTGTTCTCACCCTCAAAGGGCTTACAGTCTCTCAGATTTGCCTGGAGGGATCTCCAAAGTAGAGTTCTAAAGCCTACCAGCTGTGGGAGCATCTTGAGAGCAAGTGAGCTGACCCCCTGAGCCACCCCATTAGAATAGGCAGCTCTTATGTAAATACACCTGTTCTGGTGTTTGTTTAAAACTGGCCTGCTCACTGAAACATGTGAATTATCATATGTGAAATCAGTCGCCAGCCCAGGGTTGATGCTCGGGGCTGGTGCACCGGGATGACCCAGGGAGAGGGAATCGGGGGGGAGGAGGGAGGGAGGTTCTGGAGGGGGAACATGTGTATACCCATGGCAGATTCATGTCAATGTATGGCAAAACCAACACAATAAAGTAAAGAAAATTAAAAAAAAAACAACAAAACCTGGCCTGTTGCTTTCCTCACTGAAGTTTTGAAACAGAGTTGAAGTCCACAGCTTTAAGGAATTTGCTATTATCCTAAATCTGGTTGAGGTTTTGGATCAAGTGTAGGAAATTTTCACAAGAACCTAAATTTCACGTCTATTTATGATGGATTAGCATACCAAAATTGGCTTAAAATGCACTTAATGGATGCATTACTGCAAAAGGGATCTGTCTAACCAGAGTATTTTTAAATTTATGAAATTGAAATGCACTTCAGGTTACCAAGCAGTCTAAATTCGTCAAAGTCACGGGGCTGGAGGCAGGTTGCTGCCAGTGGTAGAGCTGAAGCCGCGTCCACCGAAATAAATTTGAGAGCCTGTGCGCTGAGGCCTAGGGCCCCCCGTTGCCCCGAGGGGTGGCCCCCTCCAGCTGACTCAGTAGGCTTCCGCCATGCACCCCCCACCCCAGGCTGTCCCCGTGGAAAGAGCCTCACATTTGGGAACAAAGTGAAGGTGAACTGAACTTTATCCCAGGCTCTGCTAAAGCGTTCACTGAAAATTAAGGGGGATTAGGTGATAACTAAGTCCTCTGACAGATCAAAGGGGGGCATTCCTGGGACTTCCCTGGTGGTCCAGTGGCTAAGACTCTGTGCTCCCAAGGCAGGGGGCTGGGTTCATCCCTGCTCAGGAAGCTAGATGCCCCGTGCTGAGACTAAGATCCTCATGCTGCAACAAAGAGCGAAGATCCCACATGCTGCAACTAAGACCCACTGCAGCCAGATTTCAAAATTTCAAATTTCAAAATTTTGGAGGAGGATCTGGGGAGACCCCGAATGTTCTGGTCTCAACGCTCTTATAGTGCAGTGACTGAGAGCATTGCTGCGGCTGTTGAGTTGGGGCTTGTAATGAGCAGTGCCCACAGCCCGATGCTGCCTTCTTTCCCCCCAAGTGGTCTGTTCTCTCCAAGTTGTTGGGCCAGTTCCTGGAACTGTGGGAACTGTGGGGATGGTTGGATGGTCAGTCCCCAATCACACTGGGTAAGTCCCCAGTCCCAATCACAGATGGGAACTGTGATTCCCACCACTTCATTCCTTCAAAATGAACTTCCAACAGCCATGCCTCTTGTATCAGCAGCGTTATAAGACCCCAGAGCTGCAGCTTTCAAGGTCCTTTCTCCCTCCAGGTGGGGAAACAGAGGAAGAGAGGGGCTCAAGGTCTTACCGACAGCTGATGGCAGACGCAGAACCTGGGTCTCCGAGCCTCAGTATTTCCTGAGCAACTCGCACGTCTGAGGCCAGGAGACTGACACAGCGGTCAGTCTCTTCCCTCTGCTCCCATTGCACTTTCTCGGTGGGTGTGCCTGCCGTCGGCCTGAATGCACTGACGCTACTGCACACTGAAGGTGCAGAGGGGCCTTTGGTTTTTTCCGAGTGGCTTTGTTTCTGAGCCCCGGTCTCCTCACCTGAAAAATGGGGATTCAATCATATTGGCTCACGAGGCTGTTGTGAAGACCCAATGATATACCACAGGGGGAGTGCCTAGCAGGGTGTGTCACATGGTAGGGGTGTAGGTCCCTATTCTTAGGAGGACATAGAGACTTAACCATCTTAGTAGCTCCCACCTTCATGCCAGTGTGTGCCACAGAGCAAGGGTTCAGGGAATGTCTGCTGGATGAATGAATGAATGAGTGAATGAATGTAATTTGGGGATCATGGCAGGTCCTTGGTCTTCCAGTTTTCTGATGTGCTTGCACTGTCTCATAGAATCTTTACTCAACTGATATTTGTTCATGAATTCAGTTAACCAATTGAATAACAGTTCTTATGTGACTGTTATATGCAAAGCCACTTTCAATAGCATTGATTACTGATAATAGGTAACATCCCCGAGCTCTAACTAGGGTCTAAGAATTGTGCTTAGTGTTTTTCAGTCACTGTGTCATGAATCTTCACACCAGCCCACTGAGGGCATGTGTCAGTCAGCCACTGCCACAATAATGCTGTGTAACAAAACTCCAACATATACTTTGCAACATGCATTTCCCCCTTGTTCGTGTGTTTATAGGTCAGCTGAGGCAGTTCAAATTCCAGCTGTACGGGGGAAGCACCCGGCTCCGGGCTGCGAGCTGAGTGTGGGTCTGCTCCATGCGTGTTCAGTTTAGATCCTTGCTGGAAGCAGCAGCAGCTTCTCAGGATGTGTTGGTGCTGTTCTCATTAAGGATTCAAAGCACAGGAGAGCAAGCCCAGGCCTGCAACACATGTTGAGCCTCTGATTCAGCCACATTCTTCACAGTCTCATTGTCTAAAGCAAATCATGTGGGTGAGTCCAAAGTCAAGGGATGGGGAAGCATGTCCCATGCACTCTGACGCTGTGACAGGATATAGAAGCGTGATAGCCTGTAAGGGGTCAATAATTCAGCTTAGTGCATGTAGGGGCTATTACAGGCCGTGCCAATCAGCTAGTCAGTGTCAGCAGTAGGGGTTGAACTCAGACAATTTAATTCCAGAATTATGAAGGCCTAAGTGTGCATCTGGGGAAGGGACATTTGTTTTCTTAAATTCCATTTTTTTCGCTCATGAGTTAGTTGCCTGTGTGATGCACCAGCCTCTCTCGGTCACATATCCGTCTGTCCATCCATCTGCTCAAGCACACACGTCTGGTATTTGGGTGTTCTCTCAGCTCTCCCGAGTAACAGACTCAAGGGCAATTCTTGGGTGATTTTTTTTTTTTTGAAATTAAAGTTGAGAGGAAAAACTGCCCTCCAGTTAATCTCAGGCACGTGCATAAATACCTTTAGAAAGTCCCTGGTGGACTCTGTATCAAAGCAGCAGCATGACTATACTTAGAAACAATTTGCTCCATGTCAACTGTGATTTCTGACACCTGAATTTGAAAGTGACCTGGGTGGGCCCTGAGCCATCTCCGCAAAGAACGATGTGTTTACTTGGAAGGAGGAGAGGAAAGACAGAGGTCTGTGTGGCCGTGGAATAAGGTTCCCCACACCCTTACAGGAGGGGATTTCCTTCTGGGTGTTTCCACAGAACCTTCCCTGTGTTTGTTTAAACCCATTGCACACTCCGGTCTGACAGCTGCCTGGCCCAGGGCCTTCCTTGTAGACAGACGCATGCATAACCAGCCTTCTTTAACAGCACCCTGCTCTGTGCCCCCTCCCTGCAATTACTTGAGTATATAAACCTCACTGAAAGGCAGGCTTTTCTTGGGAGCTAATAAATAAGCCCCAAAGCCACAACATGTGTAAGACCTTGAAAAATGGCATCATCATCTATTGGGAATTGTGAACCCTGCAAAAAGCAGCTCATTGTATTTTCAGAAAAAGCTTTTTGTTTAAAAAATAATAATAATAATGAACAAAACCCACCAAGTGGAGTCTATATGGAAAAAGCAATCTAGTCTGAGAGTCTAAGGCTGGTCTCTTTGCTGCATTAATCTCTCTTCGTAGATTTTATGTAAGAGGCATTATTTGCAGGAAAACAAGATACCGTTTTGAAGAATTCCCCTCTCATCCCAGCTTCACATCTGCAGTTATAATCCTCTGATTGTGACCCCTGCATAGTTGCCATGGATGCTGAGCAGAAGTTTATGACCTCAGGGTGGGCTACAATTTCTGGGGGTGAGAGGAACCTCAGGCAATAAAAATCATGGTTTTCTAGAAAGAGAGAAAAGGATGGGGGGAAGGTACCCTCAGGACGCACCCCTCATAGGTGTGCCAGCACTTGACACGGAGAATTTTCAGCTCCATTTCTGGTCGCTTCCAGGACAAGATCCTGGACTGTGGTCAAGGGGACTCGGCCGGCAAAAGGCTATATGTGACCGAAGACAAGGATTTTTTCCCCCCCCTGTCCCTTAGATCTGTTTTCTGAGAGGCTGGGCTTGAGTCTTCAGAATTCAAAGTATTTTCTTCAACTGGTTTATCTTCGGTGAAGTGTCTCCAGGTCGACCACGGGTGCGCCACTTCCTTCACCTCGGGCAGCCGGGTGGTTTCCTGAAGCAGCCGCGGCCGGGGCCACTGCGGCCGGGCTCGGGGTCCCGCTGAACCTTCCTTCATCGTGAAAGCAAGCAGGCTGGGCCGAAGAGCCAGGGAGAACCGTCTCCAGATGCAAAAATACAACAGAGGGCGCAGCACCCATCAGCGCCGTGGCCTTGAATACCAATGCACGGGCTGGCTCCAGACCACCAAGTTCTTTGAAAAAACAAAAAAGTCTCTGGCAGGGTGTCACTGGCAGACTTGAGGGGTTTCGGTTTGCTTTCTGTTAGGAATTACCGCCGCGCACATGCCGTGTGGACTAGGAAGGGGAGGAGGCGGGAGCCAAACCCACCGCTCGGCGCGCACGCCTCGGTCTCACATTCCAGACCCGAGCTGATGTGTGTCCGCGCGACACGGGGCGGGGGAGCGGGTTCTCTTCGGATGTTTCACTCGCCGTCCACACGTCACTCCCCAAACTTTTCCTCCCTGCGCTCGGGGAGTCAGGTTGACGCTCCCCGCATGCCGGGCCCCGGGCGCGGGGCTGGGCGCGCTCCCGCGGAGCCGGAGCCGCAGAGGCTGGGCTGCCCCCGCCGCCCCGGGCTGGACTCCGGCTTCTCAGGTACAAGTTGGGCGCCAGGCGCGGCGCGGGGGCGGCCACAGGCTGCGGGTGGGTGTCTGGCCCCGAGCTCCGGCGCCCCTCCGCGTTCCGGCCGGGCAGCGCCGGGGTCGGCCCGGGCCGGGCGTAGGGAGTCCGGGCCGGCGGAGGCTGCGCGCAGCCTCACTCCCCGCGGCGCTCCCCGCGCGGCGGCGGCGGAGACGGCGGCGGCGGAGGCGACAGCCCAGGCAGACAATGAACTTGCAAGCGCGCGCAGAGCCGAGGCAGGTTTGGGCCCCGCGACCCTCCGCCCAGCCTCACCGAGGCGATCGCCGTCTCCAGCGGAGGGCGTCCCCTCGCCGCCGATCCCGGCCGCGCTCTGGGCGCCCCACGCGCCGGGGGCCCCGCAGGAAGGGCTGCTCGGCGGCGGCGCCAAGGGCTCGCACGCCCCCCTCTCCGGCTAGGGAGAAAGGGATCGGAGCTCGGGGACCGGGGACTCGGTGGAGGGTGGTGGCGCTGCGGACAGCTGCCTCTGGGCACGCACAGGCCAGCTGTCCAGGAGAGCAGCCCCACGAGTCGGAATGGGGGTGCGGGGGCGAGCTCTGCAGGCGGGGGACCGACCGATAGACCGATTGGTGCTTTCTCCCCAGGAGCGCACGTGGGGGCGAGGTTGGGGTGGGGATTCCCCAGCCACGCGCTCCGCTCCCCGGCGCACTTCGGGGAAGTTTCCAGGCGCGGCCCGGGGCAGGTTGGTGTGTTTGCTATCCGCCACTCTCTCCCCGACTCGGGTTCGGGGCCAGTCCCACCGCCGCCCCGGGCGAGGAGGAGTGAGGTGGGGGGTCCCAGGCGCGGAAGCCCGTGGGACCGGGTTCCGGGAGGGGGACCGCGTGGGCAGGCCAGGGAGGAGACGGGGGCGCGGCGAAGCCCGGAGCGGCCTGAACTTTTGCTCCCCGCCTTCTTCCTCCCGGCCTCCGCCCCCTGTCCCCTCCCAGCGCCCCGCCGCAGCTCCGGAGGCGGTGTGACTCGGGAGGAGCCGGAGCTTCCCGGCGGTGGCGGAGGCGGAGGCGGCGGCGGCGGCGGCGTCCCTAGCCGGCCTGGGCGCGGCGAGCAGAGCGCTGCAGGTCTGAGCCGAGAGGCGCGGCGGGGCGGCGGGGGCTGCGGGGCGACGGAGCTGCGGGGAGCCTGGGTGGCATCATCCACTGCGCGGGGGCGACGCCGCCGATCGGGATGGAGCGCGAGTCTGTTGGGTTATAGGTGCGGGTGGAGAGGACTCGGCGGCCGTGGGCTGATGGGGGACGGGTCGTGGCGCAGGTGGCTCCCTTAGAGTCCTCCTAAGATCGCAGGATGGAGGCGCCCGGGAGAAGCGAACCTCGCGTTTGGGAGAATGAATGAAACGCTGTGGAAGCGCCTTCCGACTCCACCAGGCGAACGGATTGGCCGGCGTGCGCGCGTGTATGTGCGTGTGTGTTTAGGATTCGGAGCCGCCGGGGTCCTGGGCGCGGCTGCTTGACCGCCCCGTCGCGGTCCTGGCCCCACGTTTCCCGTCCACCCTGCAGCCGGGGTTGGCCCGCGGGCGCCGGAGCGGCGGGTACAGACCGAAGGCTGGGACTCGAGGGCTGGCTGATGGCTCCTGGACGCCCGCGCCTGGAGTAGGGAGGTTCGAGAAGGAGGATATAAAGGCTGGGGCTGAGCCCAGCTACCCCCTGGCCCCGTTTTCCCTTTCCCCGAGGCCTTTCACTGCAATCACGTTGGGTGAGTTGATGGCACGGAGTTTGGGGGAATGAAGTTATATCTTTAGGAAGCCCCTGGACGCCCCACGACGGGATGTGGCGCGCTGTCTCGTGAGGCTGAGCCGAGGGGTTTGCAGGGCCCCAGTTCTTATCAGCTGTGCTTCTAGAAGGACATCCACCAGGTGATGGAGCAGAAAGGCAGCCCCGGGGGAGCACCTCCGGAGGCGCCTGGGGGGAAACAGGCCTGGAGAACTGTCCCCCCTCCACACACACAGCATTTTCATGCCCAACTTTCCTACTCCCCTTCCCCCAGGGGGGCAAAATCAGGAGCCCTCCCTTCCAGAACATTGTACGTGTTAATTTTACCAACAGTATGTTGAATCTGGATGTCTTAGCATACAAATCATATATGATTTTGTTTAAAATAGCATGGGAATAAAATGCCTTTTAACTAGGTAATTTTTAATCAAATAGGTTTTTCTCTCTAAGGCTCCTGAAAGATTGGCAGGAGAATGTCCTGCCTCCTGCTGGCTGACGTACCTGAGCCAGCAGGTGAAGCAGCTTGCCAGGCTCTCTCTCAGTGCATAGGTGCGCAAGTGAGCCAGAAGCGGAGCTGCAGGGGGCTCTTCTCCCCCTCCCAGCTCCAGCTCCCTGGCCCTCTGAAGGAAATTCAGCAATGTTTTTGGGTTCTATCTCTCCGGGTGTGGCATGACGGCAGTGAGCAGGGCTAATTCATCCAGGACCTTGTGTCTGGAGGCAGGATGGAGAGGCAGGTTTGTCCAGAGTGGATTCCCTGCCTGCCTTGCTTTCCTTGGATGATCAGGTGGCCAGAGGTCCCAGCCCTGCCCTCGTGGCTGCCGTGAGGTCTCTGTCTGCATCTTCTCCTCGTCTGTTGCTGTTGCCCGTGGCCAGGAGAGGGGAGGCATTTGATTTTTCCACTGGCCCAAGGAAGAAAAGATTAATTCCAGTGTGTGGAAGAGGCAGTGTTTGCAGGAAAGTTTGGGAGAGTTTGGGAAGTGGACTTTGCTTATTTGGTGTCTGGAGAAGGTGCAGAAGAGAAGCCCCAAGTTAGCCATCTGGTCCACAGGAGCCCCGGGCTCTTGGAACCTGCACTAGTGGATGCTTCAGGTTACGGCTGGGTTGTGATTAGACTGTGGGTGTCCAAGGCCACCTAGGACCTGGCTGGAGGTTGCCAGTGCACTGGCATCCAGGTGAATCCCTGCTAGCTCCAGGGGATGGGGAGAGGTGGGGAGACTCCGGGGCTGCCCTGAGCAGGTGAGCACATGCCCTACCCAAGAGGGCAGTTTTGACTCAGCTCTACCCAGCTGGGAGAAGAATTGAGTTGACAAGTCTTGTTAATTTTCAAGGGAATTCTCAAGCCTGAACATTTAAATGTGGGCTCATATTGTACAGGGAGAGGAGATGGTTGGGAGTGGGTAGTCTGCCAAGAAGTCTGAAGCCTGACATCTGGTCCTGAGTTTGCATATTAGGAAGGGTGTCCCACCATCAGAGAGGTGTGACACGTGATAAGGATATTGGGACCACAGCCCCAGGCAAGGAACTGGAATTGACTGACACCCTCTGTGCCTGTGGCCAAGTGCCAGCCTTCATGTGCTGTGTGTCACGCATCCATTCAATAGCTATATGATGAACTCCTGTCTCAGTCGGGAAAGAATTTGCCTGCAATGTAGAAGACCCGGGTTTGATCCCTGGGTCAGGAAGATCCCCTGGAGAAGGAAGTGGCAACCCACTCCAGTATTCTGGTCTGGAGAATTCCGTGGAGAGAGGAGCTTGGTGGACTACAGACCATGGGGTCATAGAGAGTCAGACACGACTGAGGGACTAACGTTTTCACTTGCCGTATAGAAAGAGGCGCCGTGCATAAAACTTTTCATATCATTTCATTATCCAACAGTACACACCAGTACAGGGAGAAGATAGAGTTCCTGCCCTTCTAGGAAGGGAGCAGGAAAAAATGTCTGTGCCAGGTAGATAGTTGAGCAGTGAGCTACATTAAGAGCTGGGAGAATAAGGCCAGGAAAAAGGCCAGTGAGGGGTGGGTGGCCTGGGAGGAGTCTCTTTTTACTGATGTGGGATTTGAGGTTCAGAGCAGTGAGTCTCAAGTCACGGAGCCCAGAAGTGAAACATCAGCCCAGGTCTCCAATGTTCCAGCTCCTGGGCCGGCTCTTGCATCCCACCCTGCCGGGCTGGAACCTCTTGGAAGCTCCCAGATGAATGGACACTCCCTCTGCTGGGGAGATTTTTCTTCCTCCCCCCCCCCCCCCATCCAGACCCTGTCCTGGTCCCTAGCAGTTCCAGGATTACAGAGGTGCTGTTTGGAACCTGTTTGTATGAGAGAGGAGTTTCCTTGATCTATGAATAAAAGCAGAAACTCTTTAGCAATATAGCTGGCCTCGGAGTGTCATTGTGTGAGCACTCCATCACCAGGCATCTCTTGAGTGGCACGTGATGTAGAAGGGATGCTTTCAGTCATCAACTGGTGAGGACATTGTGTCACCTGAAAGTGGGGATACTCAGGGGACGGTGGCTGACTTCTGCCCCAACTGTGCTGCTTTGCTTCGGATTCAGAGCCTGTCTTCTCACTTAGCTGACGACGTATCAGGGACTGTTCTGACTTGTACAGGGTGCTTCTTTATTGTGCTCAGGTGCTGGGGTCTGCTTTCCTTACTGAGAGGCTCCTCCGTTAAAACGAAGTGCTGGACAGGATGATTTATGTGTAGACCTGGGTCTTCATGGTGTGAAATGAAGTGCAGAGGTGGCTGTTATCTAGTGTGTGTATCCAGTGTCCACATCTAGGAAGAAAAGTAAAGGGTCTGTGTTGATTCGGGCCAGTACAGAATATTTTTCAAGGGCGCTGGGAAGGAAGACATTTGGTCCCAACAGCCATCCTTTGCCGGGTCCCTACTGGTTCCCAGCTTGCTCTGTGCCAGCCTGGTCAGACAGGTGTCTCCCTTTGTGTCAATCAGAGGGCAGGGAGGCTGTTGGAGACCACAGGGCCCAATCATTTAGCCCTCCGGATGTGCGAGAGGTCGCATCACAGAATGGCAGCGGAGGAAGGAGGGACACGGGGTGGGGGTGGGGAAAAGCAGTCACGGAAGGCAGTGATGAATCAGCAAGTGGGGTGGGGGTGGCAGAGGAAGGCAGGTTCTCCGTCTCCGTTGATTTCGAAAGGGATGTGGAGGAAACGCGGGCAGCCTGTTTCATCAGCACCAGCCATACTCGGCATTTATGTCTTCCTCCAGGTGCAAGCCCAGGGCCAGGTGTGTGGGGGCCACAGGCAGAGCCTAGAGGAGTGCGCCAGGCAGGACTTGCACGAGTCAGATACGGAACACGGCCCAGAGTGCAGCGGTCGCTAGGTTAGCGTGGCTCTGAGGTTGGGGCGGCCTCAGACGACTTCACCCTTGGTCTGAGAGCTGAGCCAGGTATTATTTGCTCCGTGGTGTCCTGCCCTTTGCGACCCCATGGACTGTAGCCGGCCAGGCTCCCCTGTCGGGGAGATTCTCCGGGCAAGAATACTGGAGTGGGTTGCCATGCCCTTCTCCAGGGGATCTTCCCAACCCAGGGATAGAACCCAGGTCTCCTGAGTCCCCTGCACTGCAGGTAGATTCTTTACCATCTGAGCCACCAGGGAAGTCCTATACTGGACACTTAATATCTGCTTGGAGTGGTGCCTAGCGTGCAGTAAGCACTTAGTATACATCAGCTCTAGAGCTCTTTACTAGGGATGGGAAAATGTCTCTGAGCTCCCTGAAATTGTTTGCCCAGTTATTTTTTTATGTAGCTGTGTATATTTCTTGGTGGGGGAGGGAAGCATGATGACTTCTAGCATGTTCTATCTCAGAGAGCTTCTCTGGCGCCCCAGGACACCTTGGCTTCTAGTCAGGCTGACTGCTTCATCTCTCTGGGCAAAGAGAGGGCTGCATCCACAGTCACCCTCTGAGATGCTTCCAGCAGACGCCGTGGACAGGCTGTCGAGCGGTTTGGCTATGCTCCTGGGTAGTGGTGATTAAGCCGGGGGCAGATCAGGGGATGTGCTGGGGAGGCTGGCTTTTGAATGTTGCATTCCTGAGCCCCACTCCAAGCTTCAGAGAGTCTGAGCACGTGTGGGGGGGCCTTCTTGCCTGGGCAGGCTCGTACTGACGCCTATGCTATGTTTCCAGAATTTGTCCGGGTCCAGGCCTTCCGGGTCTCTGAAGCAAGAGAGGCTGGCAGATCCTCAAAAGCAGAGAGTGTCATTATAATGGAAACCTGGATCCTTTCCAGAACTGTGCTTTTGATAAAAATATTGAGACAGGCTGCCTCGTCATCTAGGTGCCTGGAAAATACCCCAACATGGGCACATAATTAGATTACAGGGCTGTGCTGTGCTAAATTGCCTCAGTTCTGTCCAACTCTTTGCGACCCCATGGACTGTAGCCCACCAGGCTCCTCTGTCCTTAGGGTTCTCCAGGCCAGAATACTGGAGTGTGTTGCCATGCCCTCCTCCAGGGGATCTTCCCGACCCAGGGGTCAAACCCACCATCTCTTAGGTCTCCTGTGTTGGCAGGCCGGTTCTTTACCCACTAGCACCACCTTGCTGGTCAGATGCTCTGTCGTTTCCCACACTTTGCGACCCCATGGACTGCAGCATGCCAGGCTTCCCTGTCCTTCACCACCAGGTCAGGCGCAATTATTTTTTCCTATGATGGACAAGAACCTGGTGGTTTCACATCTTCTCTTGAAATGGAATTTGTGCCTGCTGACCCTTTTTGCTCCCTGTGGCCGAAAAGATATTGATGTGACCTCAGAGGGGGAGAGGCCTTGGGAGATGGTGCGTCCCTCCCTCCCAGGGCAGCCCTAAATCTCGGGGAAGTTCTGACCTTCTCTGCTTGCCCTTGTAGGGAGCTGCCCTGAGGGCTGGGGGCCCACAGCGCATTTGCTGTGAGGTTGGAAGGTGCATTTCAAAGTCTGAGAGGCCTGTAAAGCTGTGCGACTGTCTCACTCCTTGTTGAACCGGGTCTGGACTGCTGTGTCTCCGCTTTGTGACATGTGTCAGCTGACTTGGGCTGAATGAGGCAAGTTCTAGCACCTTCATTTTCCAATCATCCAAAGGTTTGGTACCTACCATGCGGATGTGCATTTAGCCTGAGTGTTGCATCCCACCTCCCCTTGGAGAGGTAGCCTAGGCGGTGGGGTCAGCCTGGACACCATGTGGATCTGGGCTTGAGTATCTCCTGTGTTTCTTTGTTCCATTATCATGACCCTGGGCCAGTGGTCACGTCTGCTTGGCCCTCGGTTTCCTCATCTGTAAAGTGGGGTTGATAATCTCTATCTTGTTTTTGTAGTACAGTTTGTGTACCAGTAGTACAAATGGGCTTCCCTGATAGCACAGTTGGTAGAGAATCCACCTGCAGCGCAGGAGACCCCGTTTCAATTCCTGGGTTGGGAAGATCCACCGGAGAAGGGATAGACTACCCACTCCAGTATTCTTGGGTTTCCCTTGTGGCTCAGCTGGTAAAGAATCCATCTGCAATGCGGGAGAGCTGGGTTTGATTCCTGGGTTGGGAAGATCCCCTGGAGAAGGGTAATGCTACTCACTCCCATATTCTGGCCTGGAGAATTCTCCATGGGGTCCCAAAGAATTGGGCCCAACTGAGCGACTTTCACTTTCTTTTCACAGTACAAATTAGGGCTCAAGGGAGTCCCCCAAATTAAACCTCTCTTTCCTGGCCAAGTTCTGAACCAGTGGAGAGAGGGGAGGAGAAAGACGGGTAAAGACAGAAATGCAGTATTTGGTCCCAACTGGAGTGGACCTTGGAGAATGTGATTGAACCAGTGGGCATATGGGCATCGCATACCTGAAGTGAGAAGCGGGCAGTGAGACCCTCTGACCTCCCTTGAGTCACAGGACAGTGGGAAAGCGGCAGCCTCTTCCCTGGGCAGCCCCCTTCCTCCCCTGGGCAGCCAGTAGGGGGCAGTGCCTACTCTGTGTGGGAAGAGATGAGGCCAGGCTCTTCCTTGCACGCTCTTGGGATGGTGTGGACCTCACCAGGTGCAGACACAGTGGTGGTACACAGGTGGCACTCTCTCCATGAGGAAGGAAACAACAGGAGCGGGCAAGAAGAGTCTCCCCTGACCCCCCACCTCCCCTGACCCCTCCATCTCCCCAGAGCAAATGAGAAGTGCTGAGCCCAGTGCCTGACCCATGGAGGGGGTCTCACACGGGGCACCTGTTAGCTACAGGGTTGATAAGGACAGCATCAGATATGCAGTCCATCAGGACATCGAGGTTAGGAGGTAAGCCCATCGGCTCTGCTGCTGTCTGCAGAACATGGCGGTGATGAGTCAGTTTGAGGTAATGCTCAGCCTTTGACCTCAAGGCTGAATTCCAACTGTAACACAAGGGTAATTTACAAGGAGCGGGGGAACCCCTGGCAGACTGGCCGCCTGGTGGCCTGGTGTGAGAGCTTTTCTGCCTCCTCTCGGTCCCCTGCTCTCCATTCCCCGTCTCCGCCTGAACCTTTGTCTAGCCCCTGCCCCCCTCTCATCATTGCCTTCTGGACGTTTGGTGAGTGATTCTTAACCATCTCTCCACATCCTTCCATCCAGATGTCACCGTCCTCCTCTGAGTGTCTGTAGTGCTCCTCTACTGAACTTGACCTTGACCCCATCCTCCTTTTTACCATGCTCTTTCTAGTATTCCTGGGTGTGGTCCACTCATCCCGGCCTGGTGAGCCTCTCAAGGGTGAGAGGCTGTCTGGGGGTCCGGTCAGTTGCGAGAGACTGTCGTTTGTTGAATTAACGCATCAGGAGCCAGCTTGTCCTGGAGAAAGGGCTGTCATGGATTTCATGTGGGCCTCTGAATGTGCACCCAAAGAAGACAGAAAAGTAACTCCAATTTGGTAGCATGGTGCAGGAGAGTTAGTGCTTATCAGTAAATTTTAGAAGGAGTCAAGAGCCTAATGTAGTAAACTTGGCTTTCCTGACATTAGATTTTGGGCTATTAAAAGGTAGTAACTACAGTTTTTTTTGTGTCTTTAGAGTCTTGGGGAAAAATACTATGGAAATTTGTATTTCAGGAATAGAAGCAGGAGCCATTAACTCAGGCAAGAAATGTGGGAGCTGTTAGTGTTTCTTATAGCTGGTATAAATAGCTTGTCATTAAGTTCCATGCTCCTTTGTTTGGAATGTAAATATTTGCATTAAAAATATAAAGTATGTCCTGGAGTGTATTTATAGAGACCATAATTTCCAAACCGAAAATCAGACTATTGGTCCACAGAGGATTGTTCCCTCTGATTCGTGAACCTGTTTATATAAAGAGTCTTCCAAATGTACACATGCAGAACTGCATTTGCTTCGTGCACGTCAGGAATCTCCAGGATTGCAAGAAAGCGGGTGGCCCCGGGGAACTGGGCCAATCAGCTGGGGTTCCCAAAAGACACTGTGATCATGCTATCTGTTAAGCTGCAGCCACCCTGGGCCGAGCGAAGTTTTGGCCCAGGTCCCGTGGGACCGGCCGGCTTCCCCGTCTTCAGTTTCCTGGACATCCAGGTGGGAGTTGGCTGCAGCTGGCTCCTCTCTGGGTCTTGTAACCAGACACTTGATTTCAAAATAGCTGTTGCTTTAAGAAGATGTGGCAAGGAATTCAGGATCGGTGGTGTTCTTCCCGTGGTCTCGTTTCCGGTTCAAGGCTGAGGTCTGAGGGCCTCCATCGGATGTCATCCTCCGGCAGATTCTTGGGGCCATTTAGCTTTTTCATTTTCCATGATGAACAGCAGACTTGTCAGACATTTGCTGGAGACAGGATGTCACCACCTATTTAGTCTCTGCCCTCTTCTTTGGGATGAGCGACTGGGGGCTAGAGTCGGGCTGGGCCAGGGCCTCTGCTCCTGGCACTGTGTGTGTCTGTGTTGGGAGGGGGTGGGTTTATTCTTGAGGGGGCAGCCCTCGCTGGAAAGCCTCTCTCCAGTGTCTCAAGAAATACAGAGTGAGGGTCTTCTGGTTGGTGGGAGCAGGCCAACCTGGTCCACAAGTAAGCTCTGAATCCAGGCTTGTCCCCCACCTGGAAACCCCCCTATCATCACAAGGTGAGGAAGGATAAATGAGCGGGGATCCAGAGGGATCTTGGCAAGACCGGGGTCCCCCGGCTCTGGCCTCTGGTTGGCTGGTACCAGCGCCTCCTTTGTCTGGCATTCCAGGTGGCCCAGGGCCCTTCTGTGGGGTGGGAGCTGGCTCTGTCTCTCCCGCTCTGCACTGATGCTTTAGGACCAGGACTCAGTTGAAACGGCAGGAATCCTTCTTGGTCTTGTACGGGGCATGGTGTCCTGGCTATAAAAGCTTCAAGCATCTCTCTGCTCGGGGTCCCAGGATGCCAAGCCCCACTCAGGGGAGGGAGTAAAATGGTGGTGACCTGAGGGGAGGGGCGTGGCGAGCCGAGGCGTCGACCTGATGATGCCCAGTGCACCATCCAGAGTTAAGCACTCAACTTGCCCTGGTTGCCTCTTACTTTGACCCACAGGTATTTCTTGTCTGAAAGAAACACCTTCTGGGCGTAGAGATGGTGAGTCCTTAGGGAGGACCATCTTCCTGTTTACCTGGATGTTCTTGAACTGTGGGACACTCAGGACTGCCCTTTCTGTGGTCATTTGTAGCTGGACCACATGTTGTGACCTCCCCTATTTTCTCACAATTCTCTGTCGAGATAATAGGTCCAGGAAAGGCCCAGCCACCCCGTATCAGACCAGTAATCCACGCACACTGTTTTGAAAGTCAGAGGAAATAGCTGCTTTTAGGACATGTTGAACTTGCTCAGGAAAGTTGTCAGCAGTGCTAAATGAGAGGATGAAAGAACGCTCTGAATAATGGAATTGGGATCAGCCTGACATCTGTGTCGCCCTAACTTTGAGAGCTATTTATACTCGCTCTGTAGCAGTTTCTGTGAGAAATTAGATATGGAAAGATACACAAAAGGGAAGAGGGAGCTTAGCAAATGTGGCCTCTTCGTTGTAAATAGCTTCCAGGCAAAAAGAAAAAAAAAAATCCTTTGCTCACCGGTTGGCTGTTGAAAATCCACGGATCTTTTGCATTGTTCACAATTTGGCTCCAAGAATAAAAATGATGTATTAAAGAGTAGATGAAACCTTGGTTGCCATTTTGATGGTAGAAAATAAATTTGCTTTTGGCTGTTAAAACTGAAATAAATCAATAGAAAAATGCAAGCCTGCTCGCTTTCGAGTCAGCAGTTTTTGTTTGGTCTTTTGTGGTTTATGTACCTTTGGATCAGTTATGAAGCCGTGGAACTGTTTAGGGAGAATGTGTGCATGTATATGTGTGTGTGTATTTATGCTATATATATTTACTTTACAAAGTTCTCATCTGATTTATTTTTAAAAATCATGCAACAGATCATTTTTTGTCTGTTCAACCTATCTTTTTAATAAAACCTCTTAAATGAAATGTAATTCACATGACATAAAATTCACCATTTAAAGCCCACAATTCAGTAGTTTTTAGTAGGTTCACAGATGTGTGCAACCAGAACCATGTTTTCTTTTAGCACATGTCCTCATATTAAAAGGAAGCCATGTACCTATTAGCTGTTAGCCCCCTATCTCCCCATTCACCACCCCCACCCTAAGCAACCAAGAATCTACTTTCTTTCTTTTTTTTTTTTTTTTTAAGAATCTACTTTCTATATTCGTTTCTTTATTCTGGACCTAAGATGAATGGAATCACATAGGATGTGGATTTTTTTGTGTCTGGTTTCTTTCACTTAGCATCATGTTTCATGGTTCATCTATGTGGTAGGTTATATCAGTACTGCATTCCTTTATATGGCCACATAGTACTCCATTGTTTGAACAGGCTATGTTTCATTTATCCTTTCATCTGTTGATAGGATGGTTCCACTTTTTGCCTTTTAGGGATAATGCTGCTATAAAGATTCATTTATGAGTCTTTGTGTGGACATGTTTGAATTTTTAGAATTAAATTTTTTGAGCTAGCTTTACTTGCTTTCCAAAATTCATTTACTTTTTTATATGCTCTTCTCCTGGCCCTAAAGGAGGACTGATTTTCAGGTGATGTTCTGATCACCCCTGACTTGTCTGAATGTTAGAGCTTGCAAAGGCCTTCAGGGGAGCATAGTTCTGTCCCATTTTGCAGATGGGGAAACTGAGACCCAGAGAGGCCACACGGAGTCAGGATTGAATCTGGGTTTTCAGAGCTGATTCGGTTACCTACCCTGAACAGTCTCCCTGAGCCCTTAGTGAAGCGGCAGGCTACCCTCTTGATTGGCTGGGGACGGTAAACGCAGGCTGGTTGGGCGGACAGGCGGTGACCGCCCGGCCCTCGCCCGCTGTCCTAACCCCCTCCGGCCTGCAGAGGCCCCACAGCAGCTCATCCTCCACCAGCTGCCAAGCGAGAGCTGCAGCTCGTGGCCCGTGGCGCCAGCGCCTCCCGGGTTCTTTCCCTGCAGCAGTTGGAGGCCAGCGCTTATCCGGGGAGTAATTAAATTAGGAACCAATTCAGAGAATGAAATTTTATCTGATCTGGCCGAGCCCATAAACATGGGGCTGTGCTTGTGACTCCAGGGTACATTATGAAGTTGATTTTTAAAGAGGCTGGGCCACAACAAGGAAGGAAACGTGCAGCTCTCCTGGGCCGGGGTGCTGCAGTGGCTGGGGGTGCATTCCTGGGTGTTGAGTCTCCAGGCTAGCTTTTGTATTGAGATTGGAATGTTCTCAGCGCTTAGGAAGGCTCACCTGTTAGGATCCTCCTGGATCCATTTCCTGCTATTATTGTTGACACCGCAATGCACCTCTATAAGTACAACCAGAAGGAAACTTTGCTGGAAGCTTGTTGGTCCTAAATCCAGGTTCTACATCTAAAGCCCTATGGGGCTTTTCGAAAGAAAACACATATTCCAGTCCTACGTGAGCTCTTCAAGGGTGGCCCCTAGGCGTCTGTGTGTGTGTGTTTGCGCGTGTGTGCTCATGTTCGTGTGTGGGTGTGAGCGTTAAGCTCTTCAAGACGGAAGGTAGCAGTGAGCACAGCTGTTCTTCTGAGAAGGATTTCTAGTTCTTCCATGGCAAAGATGGGGGCCAGTAATCTGCAGAGACCTCAGGAGCAAGCCTCTTTTGTCCTCAGTCTGTCCTTGACTGTGACTTTCTTTGGGTTTTTCGATCGGATTCCCTGGATGTAACTAGCATACATGTTCCATCACTGCAGCTTCCGTGGAGTCTAGCTCTGGTTTCCTTTTCTGCATGAATGGCCCTCATCTCCACAGGGGCCCAGCTGGAGGTCTAGGAGTCGCCTTTGGCCTTTAGCACGTCACTGCAGGAATTACCTCCTTTCTCTGCTATCCTTTAGGATAGGAGGTGTGTCTTATTCAAGGTTATATCCCAGGACCCAGGCCGTGGGAAAGAATGATTGGCTGGATGGACAAGTGGCTGAAAGGAGGAAAGGCAAGAACACACTGAATTGCCCCTTGATCCTTCAGCTTCGCTCTAGAAAACCATTTGGGAGCCTGACCCTTCATCTTCAATTCTTCTGACTCAGGCTCTGCTCCTCCTTTAAGAGTCATCATTCGGTGATGGAGGACCTACTGTGTGCCCAGCACTAGGCGCTGAGAATCTAACAGTGACTTGATGAACAGAGTCCATCTCATAGACAAGTTCATAAATATCAGAGAACAGGGGGTGACTGTCTGGGTGACTGGAGAAGGCCTTTCCAGAAAGGTGACATTTAAGCTGATGCAGCATGGTCTGCAGCTCAGAAAGAGCAGTGCCAGGATCCCAGGAGGGGAGCAGTTGATGGGATGGGATTGGGTCGGTCTGGGAGAGTAGGTCAGAGAACTTGGTTTATAGCACACTTGGGTCTATGCCCATTCTTTCCTGTTCTACATCCTCCAGATTTTCCTTTGAAAGTGTTAGTCGTCCAAGATTTCCCGGGGGGAGGGAGGAGGGAGGGGGGTTATGGAGGGGGAGCATATGTGAACCCATGGTGATATCATGTCATTGTTTGGCAAAACTAATAAAAAAATGTTTAATAAAAAAAAAAAAAAAAAAAAAAAAAAAAAAAAAAAAAGAAAGTGTTAGTCGTTCAGTAGTGTCTGACTCTTTGCAATCTTGCATATTATAGCTCGCCAGGATCTTCTGTCCATGGGATTTTCCAGGCAAGAACTGGAGTGGGTAACCATTCCCTTCTCCAGGGGATCTTTTTGACTCAGGGATTGAATCCAAGTCTCCCGCTTTGCAGGCAGATTCTTTACCATTTGAGTCACCAGGGAAGCCCACGGGGGAAGCTCCTTTACAGCTTCACTTTCTCACTGTCTCATCTCTGGGTGAAGTCCCATGCTGGGCTGGCCTGCAGCTGCTGTGGTTTCAGAAGGTAGGGCTAGCGAGAAGCAAAACCCCTATCGTTTTTGTCTTCTCACCGAGGGTTTGGCTTGTGAGCAGAAGTTATTTTTATGTAAGCACATGCTTGATGGGGGAAGTCTTGGGTGGGCAGCTGAAACCACACTCATGAAAACAGGACTGAAATAGTCTGTGAAATTTCAAAGGTGAGCATGTGGCTGTTCACTTGAGTTTGGTGATGACTCCGGATGGGCTGGCTCAGGGAGAGGGCATCCTTTGGAGAGGGGCCAGGATGTAGCAGACTTCCTGGCTAGTGCAGCCCCTTCCTTGAGCCTTGCTTTCTTCTCCTGACCTTGACCAAGTCCTGTCCCTCCCTCAGTTCTTGACTTCCTCTGTGCCCTCTTGGGGAGGTTCTTTCCCCACCCATGGCTCCCCACACCTGGCCCTGAAGTCTTGACATGTTGACAATTTGTCAGTTCAGTTCAGTCATGTCCCACTCTTCGCGACCCCATGAATCACAGCACACCAGGCCTCCCTGTCCATCACCAACTCCCGGAGTCCACCCAAACCCATGTTCATCGAGTCAGTGATGCCATCCAGCCATCTCATCCTCTGTCACCCCCTTCTCCTTCTGCTCCTAATCCTTCCCAGCATTAGGGTCTTTTCCAATGAGTCAACTCTTTGAATGAGGTGGCCAAAGTATAGGAGTTTCAGCTTCAACATCAGTCCTTCCAATGAACACCCAGGACTGATCTCCTTTAGGATGGACTGGTTGGATCTTCTTGCAGTCCAAGGGACTCTCAAGAGTCCTCTCCAACACCACAGTTCAAAAGCATCAATTCTTCGGCGCTCAGCTTTCTTTATAGTCCAACTGCCACATCTATACGTGACTACTGGAAAAACCATAGCCTTAACTAGATGGACCTTTGTTGGCAAAGTAATACCTCTGCTTTTCAATATGCTATCTAGGTTGGTCATAACTTTCCTTCCAAGGAGTAAGCGTCTTTTAATTTCATATAAGTTAAATAATCGGGGTGACACTATACAGCCTTGACATACTCTTTGTAGTTATTTCTCCTCTGATCTCCAGTAGCATATTGGGCACCTACCGACCTGGGGAGTTCATCTTTCCGTGTCCTATCTTTTTGCCTTTTCTTTTCTTTTTTTTTTTTAAAACTTTTTTTTTTATTAGTTTTGCCAAACAATGACATGATATCACCATGGGTTTACATATGCTCCCCCTCTTTTTGCCTTTTCATACTGTTCATGGGGTTCTCGAGGCAAGAATACTGCAGTGGTTTGCCATTCCCTTCTCCAGTGGACCACATTCTGTTGGATCTCTCCACCATGACCCGACCGTCCTGGGTGGCCCCACACGGCATGGCTTAGTTTCACCGAGTTAGACAAGGCTGTGGTCCGTGTGATCAGATTGGCTAGTTTTCTATGTTTATGGTTTCGGTGTGTCTGCCCTCTGATGCCCTCTTGCAACACCTACTGTCTTTGAGTCCCCTTAATCTTTTGGCACTCTTGGATTCTGCCCATAATTTTATTTTAGCTTTTTAATTTGAAGTAATTTTAGACTCATAAGAAGTTGCAGAAATAGCACAGAGTTCCTGTGTACTCTTCAACCAGCTTCCCACAATGATAACATCTTACATAACCACTGAACATTATCAAAACCAGGCAATGACACAGGTACAATTCCATCACTACATGACAGACCTTGTCCTGCTGCCATCTAATTTCATTAAACCTAGGGAGCCACAGTACTTTGGAAGCACTTTAGAATTTCATGAACTTCAGTGTTGTCATTTATCTTTTATATTGTTTTTGGATCCCTCCCAATTGGCCATCAGTTAAAATTAGTTTTTATCAGATTAACAAATTCTGGAAGATCCATGGTTTATGCATTTCATGCTTCTCTGTGCCCACCTGGAGCCTGGTAGGTGACTTATCCCTGGGTGTGCACACAGTCTTCTTCTCTAGATCTGAGAGATCTTCGTAGATAGGAACCTATAATGTATAGAGAATAGTTTGGTGAAATGGGCTTCCCTGAGTAGCTCAGTTGGTAAAGAATCCGCCTGCAGTGCAGAAGACCTCAGTTTGATTCCTAGGTCCAGAAGATCCTCTGGTGAAGGGGTAGGCTACCCACTCCAGTATTCTTGTGCTTCCCTTGTGGCTCAGCTGGTAAAGAATCCACTTGAAATGTGAGGGACCTGGGTTCGATCCCTGGGTTGGGAAGATCCGCTGGAGAAGGGATAGGCTACCCACTCTAGTATTCTGGCCTGGAGATTTCCATGGGGTCTCAAAGAGTCGGACATGACTGAGCGACTCTTACTTCACTTTGGTGAAATAGAACTCAGGACAGGGAACTGAGAAACTTGAATTCTGATAATAGAAACCTACATTTGGGTACTTAGTATGTGCTAGATTTTGCATTATTCCATTTACTGTCAGCAACCTTGCAACAGACATGATTAGCACCCCTGTTTTACAGATGTGAAAACTGAGGCTGGAGAGGGTCACCCTACGCAAATTTTGGTAACTTATGAATGATAAGAGTTGGGACTTGAACCCAGGCAGTCTGACTTCAGTGGTCGCTGACTCTTGCCTTGTGGGGCTGCCCTCACTTTATGGGGCCTTTACACTTCTAGTTCCAGTTTTCACTGACTGCCCTGTGTCCTCGGGCTGCTTACTTGACTTCCCTGAGCCTCTCTCCTCATCTGCAACACGAGGGACTTGATGGAGAAGATGTCTTTTCCCTTCCATCTTTGAATGCAGGTGGTTTTACTGGTGAAAACAGGTATCCCAGTAGAGGAAGAAACACTCCAAAGATCTGAAGGAAATTTCTGCCCTGTCCCTTGTAGGTCATTTTAAGGTTGGGAAGATTTCTGCGGTCTCATTTGGTTTGATGGGGAACCTCCATTCCAATTGGATTATGCTCTCATGCATTTTATTTTATTGTTTTTCACCACACTGCATGGCATGCAGGATCTCAGTTCCCCAATCAAGGACTGAGCCCGAGCCCCTGGCAGTGGAAGCACAGAATCCTAACCGCTGGACAGGCAGGGAAGTCCCTTGCTCTGGGGTATTTTAATTACATCTCATACAAACTGATTTCTTCAAGATGCAAAATCCCCATGTAGCCTGCGATGTCTGAAGCCCCTACATTCGGCTCTGGGTCAGAGTGATGCTTGTAATAACCAGAAGGTGCTGTGTGAAGCTGCTCCCGGTCAGCCTCATGGACAGCATTACTTACCAGATGCCACCAGCATGAGATGCACAGGCATTATCAGCAGATACGTAATTGATTTTGCATCCTCCTTAAAGGCAGGTTAAAATTAAGCTTGTTGGTAAATGGTGTTTAAACCTTGCTGTCTGGGGACGAGTGGTAAAAACTAACAGAGCAGGGCACTTGTGGAAAGGCTTGATTTTTTTTTTTTTTCAGATTATGGAATGAGTTCATCCCTCAACTACGGTAAAGATTTTCCCATTTAAAGGGGCTGGAAGCGTGGAAGCTTCTGATCATAAATTCCATAGGAGGGGCCTCCACTTGAGTGCCTGTGAGATGGCTAGACTGTGGGATGGCTGTGTAATCACATTAGCTTGATAAATTAAAGGTCCCCGTATTTTTTAAATCATCAGGCCGAGCTGCGTTAGAGAAGATACTGTGATGAATCAGAGCTATGATAAATGGGCTTGTGGAAACTCCTGGTATAGAATGGAAGGTAGCAAGTCTGCAGTGATCCTGGAAAGGTCCCTGCTGAAACCAATGATGGGATTAAACCCCGGGCATCTTGCCATTTTCTAAGTATCCATTTATATGGATATTTAATACTTTGGACTTCCCTGGTGGTTCAGCCGGTAAAGAATTCACCTGCAATGTAGGAGACCTTCACCTGCAATGTAGGAGACCCGGGTTCAGTCCCTGGGTTGGGAAGATCCCCTGGAGATGGGAATGCAAACCCACTCCAATATTCTTGCCTGGAGAATTCCATGGACAGAGGAGTCTGGCAGGTTATAGTCCATGGGGTTGCAAAGAGTCTTAGCTGTTACGTGTACCAGGAATCAGAGAAGCTCTTTGGATGTGATTTCTTTCTCTGTTGTGTTACTCTTTCATTAAGTCCAGAACTGGTGCTATAATTTGTAGACCTTAGTACAGCATGAAAATGCAAGCCCCTAAAGGATCTACCTGCAATGCAGGAAACCTAGGTTCAATCCCTGGGTTGGAAGATCCCCTGGAGAAGCGAATGGCTACCCACTCCAGTATTCTTGCCTGGAGAATTCCACAGACAGGAGCCTAGCAGACTATAAATCTGTGGGGTTACAGAGAGTCGGACACAACTGAGCAACTAACACTTTAGGAAAAAATTATTAAGAACTTCAAACTGGGATTCCCTTGTGGCTCAGCTGGTAAAGAATCCGCCTGCAAGGCGGGAGACCTGTGTTCAACCCCTGGGTTGGGAAGATCCCTTGGAGAAGGGATAGGCTACCCACTCCAGTATTCTGGCCTGGAGAATTCCATAGTCCATGGGGTCGCAAAGAGTCAGACACGACTGAGTGACTTTCACTTTCTCAAGCTGGGAGAACAGAGCATTAACCGAGTGCCCTCTGGGCACCAGGCCCCATGTGACTGCCCAGGTTGTGGCCCATGGAGCAGGCGTGAGACAGCTTGTGTCATGCCCATCCTGGACCACCTTGACCTACAGCAGCTTGTCTGAACAGTAGATCGTGAGCACCTGGAGGGCAGGGCTGGGTGCTTGGTTTGCTCTGTGGGCTCTGGCGGGGTCCCTGACCCCCATTCATGCTGAGGAGAGACTTGCTGAGCTGAATCGGGACACAGAGGGATGTCCTCATCTGCTAGTGGGATTTCACGTGACTTTCTCAGATTCTGTGCATCAGCAATCTGGAAAAACCCACCTTTGGGCTCTTCAGAATGGATGTCATGAAGACCAAAACTCCTACTGTCTGCAGCTCAACTTGGAGAAGAATGCAAAGCACTCCTGGAGCATTTCACAATGGTTTATGTGTGTTTCTATTTGCAGCCCCGGGGCCTCGGTCCTTAGAGAACCAGCCCCATCCCTCTGGACTTTCATCTCTGGTTGTTCCCTGCTTGGGCTCTGCCCTGCCAGCCGAGTGGAAGACCCCTGGAGAGAGTCCAGGATTCCAAGGCCACCATAGTTCAGCCTCGTCATTTCCCAGCCCCGGAGGGAAGCTGTGGAGAAGGGAGGGGGTGGACAGCGCATCTGGGCGACGAAGTGGACCCCAGCGGCCGAAGCATCTCTCATTGGGAGCCAGTGGCTGCAGGGCTTGGAAAAGCCCCCTTCTTCTTTGTGTGAAGTCTTTGTTCTCTTCAGCCTGTTGAGCTGGGGCTTGTATAGGCTCAGTGGGTGCCTGTTCCCTCTTAGAAGCCAGTGGAGAAGCGGAAGGTAGCATCCCTGGGCTGGCTGCCACGGGAGGGGAGGTTCCAGCAGAGGAGAGCTGAGACTTGCCTAGTTTACACTGGAAATGGAGATCTTGAATGAGGATTAAAGTTATTTTATTTTGGGGGAGGAGGCTGGGAGTTGCTCTGCTCAGAATCCCTAAGGACAGCTCTTCAGAGCTGTGTTTCCGGGTGGGGTGCGGGGAGCTACTGTGGATTCCCCCCTCTTTTGTTCTCAGTTTGTACAGAGGTCACCAGGGGTGTGAGCTCAAAGGGAGCCAGGATGCAGTGCTTGCCTTTCATTGTCACAAGCCGCTGGGTCTGAATGGGCCTGCTACGGTCCAAGAAAGAAACTGTCTTTGATACGTGTCCTGGCTGGCAAGAAAGAACCACTCAGCAATCGGAGTGGTTCTGGAGGCCATGTCTACCCTTGCTGAGCCTGAGACAGCCTACGGTACCTGGGTGTCCAGAATCACATCCTCCCATTCAAGGTTATGCTCAGCCAGGACTTAACTCACTCAGGAAATGACACATTATCGCACCTTGGTCTGCAAACAAAAGCTGGTTTTATTTATTTTCCCCGTGAAGACATCCGCAGTCATTGTTTTTACTTTGAAAAGAAAAATAACAGGAAGAAAAGCCCACAATATTTTTATTAGCTGGTGTGGGAGGTTTCAGGATCAGTTCAGTCACTCAGTTGTGTCCAGCTCTTTGTGACCCCATGAACCACAGCACGCCAGGCCTCCCTGTCCATCACCAACTCCCAGAGTCCACCCAAACCCATGTCCATCGAGTCAGTGATGCCATCCAGCCATCTCATCCTCTATCATCCCCTTCTCCTCCTGTCCCCAATCCTTCCCAGCATCAGGGTCTTTTCCAATGAGTCAACTCTTCTCATGAGGTGGCCAAAGTATAGGAGTTTCAGCTTCAACATCAGTCCTTCCAATGAACACCCAGGACTGATCTCCTTTAGGATGGACTGGTTGGATCTCCTTGCAGTCCAATGGGAGGTTTAGGTAACTTACATAATAATGTTGGGTTTAAAACTATTGGGGGAAAAAATCTTGATTCATAAACCAAAAAAAAAAAAAAAAAAGAGAGAGAGAGAGATAAACATGAAAAGATGTATGTGCAAAACCTCACAAGTACCTCTTACCTCTGCAAAACCTCACAAACACTGAAGTGGCTGGGATCTTGTCTGTGGGGTCCACCCACTGTGTCCATGCCTCACCCAGCCACGCTGCATGGGACCTGCTGATGAATGAATGAATCAGGGTCCAGATCCCTGTTTTGGGCTATGAGTTGGCCTTCTTGGACAATGACCTCAAGTGGAAGGAAACTGTAAAGACTGTGGTCAGTGCTTAACATAAGTCAGTCTCCCTTCCATCCCTGAGAGGTAGATGACCTGATCCTTGTTTACAGAGAAGCTGATAAAGCTCAGAGAGGTTTAGGCCACTAGTCCAGGGTCAACCAGCCGGCGGCGGCTGGGCTGAGGTTTGGTTCTAGGACTTGCGCCATGGCTGCACACCACTCTTCCTACAGAAGGTGTCAGGGAGAGGAAGAAGTGACACTGATGGACAGCCAGGTGTTGGAAATGCCTCGGTGTCCATATTCTGAGCCTTAACCCGCAGATGGACACAGACAAGGAAATAGACAACTGGCTACCGGGGAGCTGGTGGTGGCGAAGACATGCTTGGTTCCTGCCTGCACGGAGCTCGGTTTCTAGTGGGTGGACGAGATGCAAACAATGAGTCAAGTGACTTATTTCAACAGTGATGAGTGCCCAAAGGCAGGCGAAGGGCAGGGGTATTGTGTGCACATGCCCGTTGGTGCATGGAGCCAGCATGGCCAAGGGTCCAGGGAGGTCTCAGAGAGGTCCAGGGAGTGATAGAAGAGGCTGGGAGAAGAGTAGGGCACAGGAAGCTCTGAGCCCAGAGAGGAGGGAGGGATGGCTCAGCAGGCCTCCCGGATGGGCAGAGTCTGTGATGTGGGGACAGTGACGGGGTGGTCGTGGTGACCTCGAGTGACGTGCCAGGACCGGGGTCTCTCTCTTTAAGGTTCAGAATGTGGTGGGCTTCTTGTTCCCTGGGCACCAGGTGGGGTTCCACAGTGGCCAGCTTTCCCCAGGATCAAGGAGCATGTTCCCTTCTCACTTTAAAACTCATGGGCTTCTCTGGTAGCTCAGACAGTAGAGGATCTGCCTTCAGTGTGGGAGACCTGGGTTCATTCCCTGGGTCAGAAAGATCCTCTTGGAGAAGTCAGTGGCCACCCACTCCAGTGTTCTTGCCTGGAGAAGTCCATGGACAGAGGAGTGAGATGGACTACGGTCCATGGGGATGCAAAGAGTCGGACACGACTGAGCGACCAACACTGACACCTAGACCTCATGGCTGCCCAGCCTGCAGGTGGCTGCCAGGCTGAACTGGCCCCACAAGATGGCCAAGAGGACAGGGGCTTGCAGTCTCCTTGCCAAGTCCACCCCGATAAGAACCCTTTAAGGCCCTGGAAACCCTGTGAATCTGGGAACTGGAGGTCATTAGCCTCCAGACTGAGATGTGGGTCGTAAAATCAGCCCTGAGTGGTTATGAGCATAGGTGGATTTGGTTTGGTGCTTCTGAAAGGAAGTGAGCAGAATTGTATGGGCACGTTCATGCCCGAGTCAAATTTCTGTGTGCCCTCTCTTAGCTTCTTATGGGACAGAAACCTACCACCACCCATTCTTTCTACTTTTTATGAACTTTTCCCTCCTGTGGAGGATAGCAGACCTCACTGGAGAGCATCTGCAAAGGTTCACAGCTTGATGGACTTGCATAAACTGAATTCACCTGTGTAACCACCACCTCGGTGGAATATGGAAACCATACTCCAGAATTGCCCAGTTCCATTCTGCTCACTGACCACCCGCCTAGCCCCCAGGCAGGCAAGATCACCATCCTCCTCTCCACCGCCTCTGCCTGTTCTTTGTACTTAATATAAATGGAACTATGTGGAATGTTCTTTTTTGTGTCTAGTTTCTTGTGCTTGGTATTGCATTTGTGAGAATCTTCCCTGGTGTTGCAGTGTTAGTTTGGCCTTTCAGCTGGGACTCTGGGCATCCTCATTCTAGTACGTTCCCTTGTTCAGCGTTTCTGCTGGGCATAGACCTACGAGTAGAATCACTGGTCTTTGGGAAATAATGTGCTCAGTATACATAGATGTGGCTAGTCTTCCAAGCTTTTGTCCCCAGTACCGTTCCCACCTGCAGCATATGAGTCTCCCGAGAGATGAAATAAGAGCCTGGAACAAATATACCCATGAGACTGATGCCCCTTTGGTCCTCTCCCCACAAAAGACCCTGGGGGAATAACTGCTGACTGTCCCGCAGGTTTGCATTGAATGAATGAACCAGCCTCTGAGTAGAGAGAGTCCCTGTGATGCCCCAGAGAGATGTCCCTCCTTCCTGGGATTCTGCACTGCGTGGTCACGTTTCACTGGGAGCCAGTCTTTGTGCCTGAACTTGGGAATGGGGGAGAGCCCAGCATTTAGTCACTGCCCTTTGGGGTGTCTTCACTAAAGCAGAGTCTCCAGGCTGATCCTTGAGATGGAAGTGGCTGGCCTGGGCGTCCTTCCTCCTGGAGCAGGGACAAGAAGGGAGGGCTTTATTTGCAAATGGGTTCAGTCCCAGAACCAACTGGTTCTGCCCATTCTCTCCTTTTGTGTAGCCTGACCAGCCAGACTTTCCCCCACTGTGTTTAAGGCAGAGAAGGAACTTTTTCTTCCCCAAAGCTGATGTTCAGGGTGACTGGGGGGTCCAAAGCAGTGAGAAGGGGCAGCTGGCATTTCCCAGGCATCCCTGTATTGATGCCATGGGCGTGTTGTTGTCCCTGATATGGACAGAAAACAAGGAGAAAGGATCCTAGAAGTCCTTGAATGCAGAGTCCTATGGGGCCAGCCCTGGCTGAGCGCCAAGGTATGAGTGCTGCCCTTGTTCCATCAAATTCCTAATTCATAGCAGCGGCTGTGCCTGCATAAGGGAGGCCTGGAAGGAAGGAGTATCTGTGGCCATTGGGTTGAGGCTTGAAAGTGAGTAGGAGAGAGTGCCTACCTGCCTCGTCCTGCCTGCAGTAGATTCTACAGACCTGGGGCTTGAGTGAAAGTTGTTTTATCTTGTGCCCTACGGAGTCTTACATCAATTTTGGGAAACAGTGATTTCCCAGTGCCTTTTGTTGGGAGGCCAAGTAGGGAAAGGAATGACGGAAGTAAGAAACAGAGTTCCCCTCGGAGGTCCCTGTTAGGCAGGGTGGGCTCGGGAGGGGCTGAGCTGGCCTCTGTGCTCCGGTGTCCCTTGGTGGGAGCTCCTGAGGGGACACCGGTGTCATTGGTGGTCTTCTATGCCTCACCTGTTCGATGTCGGTCACTCAGATTTCTACAACCTGAAATCATATTCTTGTGAGTCCTGCGGTCTTGCTGGTCTCTGGGGAAACACCTGACTCCCCCACCCTCTGAACCCAGGCCACAGCCCTGCGCTCTGCTTGTCAGGGTTTCCCCTTCTGTCACTGGGTGTGGTAGAGGCACCCTTCAGCACCCCCAGAGCTGCTGGGCTCCCCCGCCCAACCCCGCAGGACCAGCCCTCGTGACTCCTGCAGGGTCACACCCTTCACACCCACAGATGGCGTCTGAAAACTGCAAGGGTGAACCTGAACTTCACAAGACTCTTGCACCTCCTGGCTGTCTGTATGGTCTATGTGGCCTTGACTGGTGCTAGAGCTAAAGTTGTAGAATTCAGATGAACCTGATTCTCTCTGTATTTGGGAGTATTATGGGATGTGGGAAAGCAAGCGAGATGTTGGTTTGGGAGTTTGCACCTTTGCCTGGTGGAGCCCAAATTTCCGATTACTGCCTCCAAGGTGAGGCCTGTGGGATGCGATGCCGAGCTGAATGTCTGTGCAGCGACATGGAACATCTCGGCTCTGAGAGGCAGAGTTCCCCACTCTGACTGGTCATGTCCCATTCATTTCTGCCTGTGGAGCCCAGAGAGGGACATGCTCAGACCTGTTCAGACACTTTCTTCCCAGCTTGCATTTCTTCTTGCTCTGCCATCTTTGTGGGCTTGGGGCCCCAAATACCATCAGACCTAATGCTGAAAATAAAAAAGTGATCCTGTTTTTTTTTTTATTGTTCAAATTTATGTTTCTTATTACAATGGAATGCTCTGCAGTTATTTTCAAGATAAGGTCTTTTTAAAAGAATAATTGTTTCTTCTGCCTTTCTGATTTTTTTTGGTAAGAGTAGGGCTATCAAGACAGGTGATATGAAAGCAGAATTTTTAATAAGAGCACAGTGATTCTTTTTCAACCAGCTTAGAAGACATTAAAATAAATGTAGGTGCTTTGATCTTCCCTTTATGTACTAGAATATGAAGGATCAGTTGTTGCAACAGACAGCGAAGTAATTCATTTCTGATGCGTTTCAGCAAGCTGGCTTTCCAGAAGGGGCCAGAATGAACCATGGAACGACGTGACACAGACCAGACCAGACATACCAACATGTTTACTAAACACAAGTCATACGAGTAAGTGATAGTAGGGATAATAGTAATGATGATCATAAATATAATAAAGGTAGTGACCAACCGGTCAAGCACTTGGGGATACCAGGCTTCTTGCTCAGAGTGTTCCATGGGTCATTTCCGTCCTTGGTGCAATTCTGTTAGACTAAACGTTATCATCGTCACCCTCTCTTTTCAGCTGGAGAGCTGGAGTGGGCTTGGGGTCATGCTGTGGGGTCAGGACAAGGACCCTGGCCACCTGGTCGCCCCCTGTACTCGTAGCCACCACCCTGCTCCCCAGGAACTGCTCACAAGTGGTGACTAGTCCCCACCACTGTTGCCTCTGCCTCTGACCGCCCCCCTGCCCCAGAGGAGATGAGAACTGGAGGCAGCTATTCCTGGGATGAGCCATATGCTCATTTTTTGCCTCAGTTATTTCAGTAATTGAGGCAAAGGTTCTGGGAGCTTGGACATTAAGTATCTGGATAATTGCCTCAGTACATCATTTTCATTTTACATGTTTAGACCCAACCTTTAATGAAATTTGAAAATCCTGCTCTACCTGGAGAAACAGTATTACTTTCTATTTCTAACCTTGTTTGCCCAAGGTAGCTGATGGCTTCGGCTTCCAGTTATCAGCTTAATTGCCCACATATAACCTCCTCCAAATGCCCTATTTGTCAGACTTGAAAGTCAGCCTTGATTTGGGGGCAGATCCCTGACTTTTCCTTTCCTGGGAAATGAAGACTTTGAAAAGATGGCCTCTCGGGTGCCTGGGGTTGGTTCTGAGGCTCTGTTCTGGTGACTTCTGTCCTTAACTGGACCATGGACAGGTCTCAGGAGGGCAGGATGGAAGTCTGCCTTTTCTTTCATCCCTCCTCAAGGCCCAGCACTGATGACTGGACAGATGGGTGAGGACCAGTGTGAAAGTGCCCGTGGCTTCCCTGAATGATGTGAATGCAAATTACTGGCCAGAAAATATCCAAAGAAGATAAATATCTAAGAGCTTCCTGCTACCTTTGAACACTTTTTCCCTAATTTCTTCTTTGAGATCCCAAAGAGAATTTTAAAGAGACTTCAAATATGCTGCTTGCAAGAGTCCTGGCACATTATCGGAGCAAGTGGCGAGTGCTGTTGCTGTTGTGACATCACTAGATGTCAGCGTCTGCGTGCCCGGTGATGTTTGGAGAAGCCCAGCCAGTGACTCTGGGGTGTGCAAACAGCTCCTCTGCTCCCGCTGCAAAGCCCCTTGTGGGTCAGATCTCAGCAGGAGTGGGGGTGACCGGCGCAAGAGGAGGAGGTCAAAGCTCTTGGAGGTGCTCACACAATCCTGCCGTTACCCCAAGGCCCTGCCTGTTCTTAGCAAGCTGTGAGGGGACCAGGAGGTGGCCTCGGCGCTGACCCCACCCCTCTGGGAGGGAGGTGACTGGCAGTCTGGGTGGGGGTCTCCCTCCTCCCCAAGCTGAAACGCCTCCATCTCTTTTTTTCCATAGTAAAGTAAATACTATTGGCCATTTGTAGGGAAAAGCTTCTTTGGGGTTGGTTCATGATCATTAGTTTCTGCTCAGGGTTTTTACAACTGCGGCAAAGGGTGTGAAAACCTCAGAAACACTGAGTTAACTAACTAAAGACGGTCTAGCAATGTTGTAAACTGTGTTTTGTCATCAGAAAGTGAAAATAATCCCGGGGTGTGAACACTCAGGGGGGGAAAAAAAGTCAACCCATATTGCTTTGTGACAACATCAGCTTCTCTTGTGGCCAGTTTCATGGGAGGAGGGGTGGGTGAGGCTGGAGAAAGGCAGAGGCAGTGACAGATCTGCAGAGGGGTCGTTAAAGAGGCTCCAGTCTCCCCCCCCCGCCCCCCCATCCCAACCTGCTGGCACAGACTGTTTGACACTTAAACCCATCCAGCCCTGGCACTCTGGAATGCCATGAAGAATTACTTTAACCTAAAAATCTGGTTTCTCCCTCCCATAGAAACCAGTAAATCCTTCAAACTAATTGAAAGAAGGAGCTCATTTAATTACATAGTAATTGGTATTTTGTCTCTTTTAAGTATAGAAGAGGGGAAAGTGGCTGAGGAGAACACACTCCCCCCTTCAAAAAAAAAAAAAAACAAACAAGAAAGAAAGAAAGAAAAAGAGAAAGACAGAAGGGAGAAGGCTAATTTGGAGTTTTAGTTGACTCTGAATACTTGATGTTTCTGAAACATTTCCAGATTTCCTTTACAGGAAAGGAATGAAAAGGATCCAACAGGAGGAAGGATTTTCTTTTTTTCCCCTTTTGTCCTGAATTCAGTCCTGGGGTTTTGTGGCTTGTGCTGAGAAACTGGGTAGGCTGAGTGCATTCAGAAAAATTTGCCTGAAGGGGTTGTAAGAACTGAAAATGAGTGAAAAACAAAACAAAATGGAAAAAACAAAACTTCCGGCCACAGATAAGAATCATGTAATTTGCTAAGACATATCATTTTGGTGTTTTCTTGAGGACGAAAGCTAATTTGGAACAGCGGGGAGGTACACTGGAGGTTAGGGGAGTAAGATATAGCCTCGGCCCCTCGAGACCCTTGTTTCTGCTCCAGCAGAACCGGGGGTCGGGTGGGGCGGCCCTCTGCTGGGTGCCCGAGCCTGGGGCCAACCCTTCGGACAGTCCCGCCCTCGAAACCAGTGTCAGCTGCAGGCCAGAGAGATACCAAGACGTGGCTTTTCAGTGCCATAGGGACTAATCCTAGAGAAGCAGATTCCAAAAGCCTGCAAAATTTAAAATCCTATGTTAAACATCAGCTCTCTCCCCTTCCCATTTGTTGGGAAGTGACGGTACTCTATTTCTGTGTATGTTGCCTGCTTCCTGCTTGCCTTTCCAATTTCCTTCTTTAGGAAATATTTTAAAAGTGAACAGAAGAGACCCTCTTGCCTCCATGGAGCTTACAGTCCATGGTCAAGGCAAATGCCAGTCCAACAAGCATATAGGGGCTGACTTGGTCTGGGGGCTGGGCGGGGGGAGTTTGGCTGATATTGGAATGGGGAGCAGGAGGTTATGGGTCATGGAGATGGTAGCCGTCCAGGGAGGCTGGGGGAGGCAGATGGAGACAGACACAGAGATGGCACCGGCCTGGGACAGAGTCCTGCCCTTTCCTTGACTGGAGAATGGCCCCATTCACAGCGTGGCTGCTGGGCTCAGAGGTTGGGGGGCCTGCCCAAGGTCGCCTAGTCAGGGGGTTAGTTTCAGAGTCTTGTGGTGTAAAAGCCCTTGAGTCAGGCGTGCTCCCGCTTTACTCGCCACGTGTCCCCGGGGACACCAAGTCCAGTGCTTGTTTGGTGCTCCGGGGCCTCTGCTGGGCCTTGTATGGGTGGACAAATCATCGCGTAGGCCCTCGGAGTGTGTCGGGAGAAGTTGTTACTGACTTTGAGTTGACTCAAGGTCTGAATATCTATGTGCTTTGACCACATATTTTTCTGAACTGACCCAGAGCAGTTCTTGATAGAAAGTCAGCTACAAGGATTTTTTTTTCTTGTCAACTTTTTAAAAGTCTGAGACTTTTTTAAGCTCAGGAAGAAGTCTTCTGTCTGCAAACAAGTCCCAACCTTCATGAGACACCTGAACACTTTTCAGATCTTTATGGAAAAGCTTCCGCTCTTCATGATTAATTCCAAGACATTACGTGTTTACGTGTTTACGTAGAACTGAGTTCCCAGGGCAGCTCTTGTGCCCAGCTGTCTGCTTTTATACCCTGTATGACTTCCTCTCCTACCTCCTCTCTGCTTTGTGTGCCCCTTCAGCCTCTGAGTTGTACCCAACTCTTTGCGACCCCGTGGACTGTAGCTCACCAGGCTCCTCTGTCCATGGGATTCTCCAGGCAAGAATACTGGAGTGGGTTGCCATTTCCTTCTCCAGGGGATCTTCCTGAGTCAGGGATCAAACCCATGTCTCCTGCATTGGCAGGCAGGTCCCTTGCCACTGAGTCACCAGAGAAGCTCCCCTCTCTGCTTTAAGGTGTTGCAAAAAGAGACTAGTCCTCTCTATCAACAGAGTGGGCGTGGAGGGTTCCCCTGAAACAGCATCTTAGCGAGCTGTTCTTGGAGAACATGTCTTTGTTATGATGTTTATTGAAGGACCACCTCTCCAGCTTCAAGAATCAAAACTTGGAAAGATTTTTTTCTAAAGAAATCATACCCCACCAAACACTTTCAGAGTGTTTCTACTTAATGGAGAAGAGAAAAGAATTCCTTTTCAATAGGCTGATCTGTCTTCAGCGTCTGGGGTGATAGGTCTATAAATAAATACTTACTTGACCTATTTATTTTACAGAGGTTGGGAATCTAGATTTCAGATTTGAGTGAGGTTATTAGAAATTGGGTCTCTTTTCGAAAAGTGTCAAGGATGTTAGAAGGAGAGTTTGAGATTACCATTTAAAATTATATATTTATTGAATACTAAGGAGTTTCATTTTGCGATTATTTTAACTGGTACAACGACATGTATTTTGGTTGCCATTTATTCTTTTTTTTAAAAGGTTATATTCCATTTATAGTTATAAAATATTGGCTTAAACTACCATGTTTAAAATTAGTTTCTTCTCTGGGTCTCTCCTTCCATCCAAAATCTAATTCTTGGCTCCACGTGTCCTGGCGGGACCGGTGTCACTGTTGTCATGTCAGCACACGAGAGGGCCTGTTTCAATCAGTTTTGTTCAGACGCTGCTGACACGCAGCCTTTGCGATTCTCCTTCTTCCTGTCTTACATCCAAGCCTGGCTGGGTCTTCGTACCCCGGGCGAGAATCCATCCTGCTCAACTGAGATCCTGTCTGCAGAGGTGGGAGGGAGAGAAGGGAGAGACATGGGGGAGGCGGTGGGGCTCTGGTTGCTGTTTGCAGAGCACTTGGAGTTGGCGGCCCGGTGGACGCATTGTGCACGAGTCGTCTTGATCCTCGCTATTTTCTGGTGGGTGCGTAGCGCCACTGTCTCCTTTCGACAGATGAGCAAACCAAGGCACAGAAATGTACAGTGCTCTGCCCAGTGGCACATGGGGCTTTGCAAGTGGCACTGGTGGTAAAGAACCTGCCTGCCAACGCAGGAGATGTAGGACATGAGCATTTGATCCCTGGGTTGGGAAGATCCCCTGGAGAAGGAAATGACAACCCACTCCAGTATTCTTGCTTGGAGAATCCCATGGACAGAGGAGCCGGCGGACTACCGTCCATGGGGTCACAGAGTGGGACACAACTGAAGTGACTTAGCACACCAAGGGCACATGGCAACCTGATGGGTGCGTGTGTGTGTGTGTGTTCACATACTTCTGGGCGTGGACTTCATCTTTAGTCCCAGCCACCATGCTTCTCCTTCCATGGGGGCAATGTGCCTGTTCCCACGCCATGTGGCTGTGTAAAGCGGGATCAGGGTCAAAGGCGTCTGAGGCTGATTTGGCCTCAGCACACAGTCAGTCATGAGACATCATCCTCTGGGGTCCCAGTGCCCTTTCTGCTTGTGGTCCTTTGGCGCTCTTCTGGACTGTGCGTGTGGATGCCCACTCTACGGAGTTCTATGGTCGGCTCAGGGATTCCCATGGCTGTGGCAGAGAGGGCAAGGGAGATGTCCCTCCCAGGCTCACTCCCAGGCATGTCATTCTTGCTTAAATGGCAGTCGGATTTCTTTTTCTTTCTTTCTTTCTTTTTTTTTTTTACAGCAGTTGAGCATTATACTATGTCTGTTGGAGAGATAAGATAACTTGAAAAGTGAGGGGACAAAGTGGAACTAGAGTGTAACTTCCCACTTGGCACTTTGCATAAACCCCTTTCATGCCATGGCACCTTGCATTGTACAGCCCTGCAGTCTCTTTGCACCTGATCTGGGGAGAGGGACAAGAGTGACCCATTTTCAACAGATGAGGAAGCTGAGGCTCAGAGGTGGGACCTCGTGTCCCAATAGAAATTGGCCCAGCCCATTTTCTATTTGCCACTCCTGTTTCCTCAACGTTTATTGTCATTGTTGTTTCATCTTCCCCATCTTTGTGGTTGTAAAAGTAATACTCTACCTGCGTAAATTGGAAGCATGGTGATTAGAAGCCGTAATGTATGTGTGGGTCCTGTCCCCTGTGAGAGGGGCAGTTTGGGCTTTAGCTCATGTCTAATTCCAGCTCTGCCACTTACTTGCTGTGTGATTTAGGACAAGCCGCTTCACTGCCCAGAGCCTCGGTTTTCTTACCTGTAAAATGGAGCAACTGCATCTATTGTTATCGTTTCAAAGGCAGGGTGCATGAGAGGCAGCACTGCCTGCCATGGAATAGATGTTCAGCTCCTGTTAGCTCTCCTCCAGGCCCTGTATCAGTGCTTCTCAAGCTCGCCTCTAGGGGACCCTGAAGGCAGAAGATAATAAATTCTTACTGGAGTGCCAGGGGCTGCCCCCAAGCAGCTTGCAGAGAGGGAGACAAGCTGCAACTCTGTGCAGATTTTGTATCACTTAGCGATGTATCTGAGTATAACTTAATTTATCAACAATGCTTTCAGTGTTTAAACAGGTAAAACCCAGAAGCTTCTAGTTGTGGCTTCCTGCAGCTCCTGGCATACCTTAGCACATTCCTGGGAGGTTGGCTCATACTTTCCCACGACCCTGGGGTCTACACATCCCAGCTGGGAGCAGTGCAGGAGTTGCTGTCCTTGCCTCTTGCCACCCCCAGTAAGGGCTAGACCTGTTCTTGAGCAGACAGTGGATGCTCTGTAGAAATCCCGTTTCACCCGCAGCTTGTTCCAGAACCCTCCAGCGGACGTTGCATTTCAGTCCAATTGCTCACTCTTTCCATCTAAAAGAAATAAATTCCCAAGAACTGTTGCCAGGCAGTTCTTCTTGTTCAAGGGTTAACCAGATTCTTATTTTGCTTATCTTTGGAAATAAAACAATGTTTAAAACTATTCAGATCAGCAAGGCCATCTGGCGGGGAGTACGCAGCTGCTCCGCGTTCAGTGGTTGCCACCGCTAATGTATTCATTGCAGGGCTCCGCCATGCATCTGCAGGGTCATTATTCGCCGTTGGTTTTGAATATGTGAACTCTGTCTAGGCAAGACCTCTCTCGTCCGCCCTTCCTGAAGGACATCTGAGCTGGGCATTTCCTGACGCTTGGCAGTCTTTTTACTCTCCCTGAAACCTTGTCAAAGCAGGGGAGAGGGTTCCAGACACCCAAGTGAGGGGGGACACAGCTACCCTGCTCCTTGGGGCCCGAATACCCAGTCTGCATTAATACTTGGAGTCACTTCTCTTTTTCATTCCATTTCCTCTTTGTGGTAAGGAAAAATTGTTGGAAGCTAGAATCTACCTCTCATCTTTGTGGTCTAGTTGCTCAAGAGCCAAAAGGATCCCCTAGCTGAAAATGCGCGCTTCCCGCACTCCGCAACCCCCCACCCCAGTAGTTAAGGTTTGTTGTTAACAGATGTTTGAATCCTTGAAAGCATGCAAAAACATACCTCGGTTATCAGGTACCTGCGTTTCTGAGATCACTGGACTCTGTGACGATGCATCATACTTTGAGAAGAACAGACTGAGGGTCTAAGTGGTGCCAGGCTTTGCTTATAGTCACGTGGCTGGTTGAGAGGGGTCCCAGGTCTTTGGATCCCTAAGCCCTCTCTCTGTCCTGTTCTCTGAGTCATGTGGAGGGGGGAGTGTATGACATTAAATTCATCTATAAAATGGGAAAGCTACGTGATGTTTTCCTCTTAGATTATTATGACATATAAATAGAATTATCCATATAAATCCCAGCCTGCTGTCTGGACACCAGAAAGCCTTCACTAGATGTTAGCTCATGTCACTTATATTATTGTCACTAAGTGGCAAGAACCTTGCTCTGGATTTCTGCCGAGAGCTTGCTCCTTCATTCATTCATTTAAAAACTCTTCAGAAAATGCCCGCCCCTGTGCCAGGCATGGTTGACATACAAGGAACTCCAGTACCTAAGCTGATTTGATTTCAGGGTTGAGCATCACTGACCCTACCTTTGTGGAGCTGACAGTACAGTGGTTCAGACAGTCACCAGACCCTAGCCACACCTCTTTGCCTGGGAGCCGGGGTGGCTGGTGGGCTGGGTGAAAGCTGACCTTGACACTCTTTGAGCCTTGAGTTCTGGGCAGGTTTCCCCTAGCGTTATATGTGATGATGAGGTGCTGAGAGAGGCCATAGGCTTTGCAGACAACACACTTGTGGTTGAATCGTGGTCCTGCCAGTGGCTAGACATGGGGCTCCAGGGGTGTTTTTAACCCCGCTCTGCCTCAGTTTCTTGAATAAAACTTGGGAGTCACAGTGCAGACCTCAGAGGGTTGCCATCAAGAAGGGAGCTTGCAGGCTTCTGTGGTGGTTCAGTGGTGGAGAATGTGCCTGGCAATGCAGGAGATGTGGGTTCAATTCCTGATCTGGGAAGATCCCACATGCCCCAGGGCAACTAAGCCCGTGCGCCACAACTACTGAGCTTGAGCACCGCAACTAGAGAGTACCCCCACCCACTACAATTAGAGAAAAGCCCATGCGGCAACAAAGCCCCAGCACAGTCAAAAATAAATAAATAAAATATTTTAAAAAATGAAAGGACCGTGCATGGCAGGGGTTGGACCAACATTTCTTACCTTCTCTTTTCATCATCCCTGGAGCCACTTAAATCCCTCAACTGGGCCCATGTTTTGAAGCATGCATCTCAGTCTGCACAAAGAGTGGTATTTCATTTCTAATGTCAGGTGTCTTCACACAGACTCCACGCGGCTTCCTTGACATGCTGTGCATTGTAGGATTGTCCTTACTTTCTCGCTAAGAACCGTGGAGGTGGGTGGGTCCCACAGCACCCTGGTAAGCTTGTCTCCAGTAGGTTCTGTCCTAATGGAAAACCCTCACCATAGATGTGCAGGCTTGAGTGGAAAATCAAGTACCTAAATCTAGCACTGATTCGGATTACTACTGGACATAATAAAATGAGTGTTTAGAAACAGTTTCTCCCCAAGTTTGGTTTCAGAACAGGAAAACTGTGTGTTGTGTCACAAAGACATTTGGCATTTCGAGCCTGTTGAGATGCTCAGGCGATGGTGCAGTGTGAACATCTCGCAGCCTCTTTTCCACCCTGCCCCTGGCTGTTCTGGGCTTTGCAGAGAGACTGGGCCATCTGGCCCGTGTCATCCATACATCTGGCTGTTGCACGAGGGAGCTGGAGCAAGTATACCCTATGGGAGAGCGAGCGGTCCCTGAGGACGTTAGATCCCATTTGATCTCCTGCCTTCAGCTATCAGAGGTCCCATGGGTCAGCAAGGCAGCCCTGTTCTTGGGGAGCTTTTTCAGCCCCTTGAACCAATGCTGGTTCTCCCAGCTCTGCAGATACTCAGGGGCTGGTGGGCTTTGCGGCTGTCCTCAAAAGGGGAGCTGTCATTCTGAATGTGGGAGTTTTTCTGGAACCTCTGTTCTGGGGTCCGTTGGGATGTTCCAGAGGCCTGGACTGGCCATTTTTCATACTTGTAGCCTCAACAAACAGTGCCCTGCACACCATGGGTGCTTGATAAGCATGTGCTACCCAGTGGGAACTACTAATAAGGAGAGAACACTTCGTGTGTTGGGAAATTAATTGTCCAGCTTTTTTGCCTAGCGTAAGGCAAGTATTGCACCAGCTTTTCAGTCCTTGCCGCAAAATGGTTGGCTTCTTAGCAGCCCGAAGACATAATAGATGATTACGATATGAATATAATGATAATGAGCTTTTACTAGGGAGGAGTTCATTGCAAATCATCCATTTAGGAGTGTCAGGGCTGAAAGGAGTCCTGACTCCATATTTTATGTACAAGATACAGGCTCAGAGACGCAGGGACTTGTCTGGGGTTATTGGCCAGGCGAGTGTCAGGTCTGGATGGCGACCCCTTGGGAAATCTTAGTTCAGGGGCCACACCCTGTGGCTCGCTGCCTTGTTGGAGACAGATGCTCATTCCAAGGAGGTCTCATCTTTCCCCAGGGCGAACCTCCAGTCAGCCAAGGCTCTCCAGGGCTCCTCACCCTGGTTATGGAAGCATCTGAATGATCCCAGCAGGCTCTGCTTTTTAATATCCTGTTTCGACTATAAAACTTGGCTGTTATTCTGTCATCTGTGTGCTTGCCTCTAGCTGCACCTGCCTCTTCTCACTCATTTCTTCATATTAGTTGCAGACAGGAAAATTGGACACCTGTACCCAGAACTACATATACACTGAAAGCAAGTAGCCTGGAATGAAGAGGGCCTAAGGGCCTCTCCTGTAATAATTCAAAGAATACATATCATTTATTGAGGCTTGCTGTGTGCCAGTTGCTAGGCTAAGCATTTTATATAGATTATCTCATTTCTTCTTCACATCCATGCTGGGTGGAGATAGTTTTATTCCCATTTCGCAGATGAGAAACTAAAGTCACAGAACAGTGAAGTTAGTTATCCAAGATCATTAAGCTGGCTCAGACTTGAGTCAGATTGAAACGCAGCTCTGCCTCACTCCAAAGCCTTCGAAGCTTTGTTCTGATGGCTCAGAGACCATTTTTTGCTCCATCCCAGCTTTTTACTAAATTGCGCATTATTTGCTTCCCTGGGTTAGATGCAGAGGAGGAGCTGCTTGTGTATTTGTGGATCTCAAGAGGAAATGTCTCTTTCGTATAGACAAATTTTATGTAATGAAACAATAGTTTTCAATGTGTTTTCTATATTGTAAAGCATGTGCAGTGGTCATTATTAACATTTTGATGATGAGCTTAATAGAGAGTCAAGTATGCTTTAAAAATAACTTTTAAAACACTGCCTGTGTTTCATGTGACATACATTTTGAGTGAGCCAGGGAGACTCTGCAGGTCAATTTGAGAATCCTGTCTCAAACAAAACACAGATGAGATGTCTTGGTCAACGGGAAAGGTGAAATCTGGCAAGGAAACAGGAAGAACAGGATGAAGGAAGGGCTTGCTCAAGGAGAGGAAACAAGGAAGAAGTTATAATGACTGCAAAATAGGCAAGGGGGAAGTTTCTTCATCAGGGAGTGGGGAGAATGGGGTCAATCGTTTGATAACCAAAACATAGTAGCTGTGGTTACTGGACAATGTGGTAGACATTGTGCCAGAAAATAACCTGGTGTGTGACATTTGGGTAGTATTGTCTTGACTTGGGACCAACTGCCATCTGGGTTTTCAGCATTATTTTGGCATGTCTCCTTTTGGTATTAGCCAAAGAATTCTTCAGGGCAAAAGCATTGATTCAGTTGATTCACTGGGTCTTCTTTGGATGAATTCCTTTGGCCTGAATTGCTCACTTAGATAAACATACTTTTTGAAACTCTTAAATGTATAATCATATCAGCTTAACTTGGTGAAGTCCATTGTTTGTAAGCTGTAGAGGGGTGTATCGGATAGGTTTTATCGCAGAGCAAGACGTCAAACTCAGTGACTTAAAACAGCAGCCACTTGTTACTTCTCGCATGTCTGTAGACATCGGCTGGGGGTCAGCAGGGTGTTGGCTTCTCCAAGTGGGACTCAGCCGGGCGGCTCTGGTCCACATGTCTCTTGTCCTCCTTTGGCCAAGCTGCCATTTTCTTCCCACAGCAACCGCAAAGGTAAAGAGGGCAGGTGGACACACCCGATCCATCTGAGGCCTGGGCTTGGGACTGGTCTGCTGTCACTGCGGCCGCTCTGCTGGCCAAAGCAGTTTCCAAACCCAAGTCAAAGGGTGGAGAAAGGTATTCCACTAATTTGATTAGAGGAACTGCAGAGTCATTTATGTGGTGAAGAGGGTGAACAGAGAGAGGAATAATAGGCTGGAACAAAAGGGCAAACTGCCATAAGCAGTAATAAACTGCTCCTTACCAAATACGTCCTGTGGGCCAGGACTGTGTGTGCGTAATAATAGCGAAGATATTTTTGGTGCTTACTGTGGGCCAGACATTCTTCTACTCGCTGGACACAAATGGGTTCTATGAGTTGTTACGAGATAGACGCTAAGATTATCTCCAAGTTGCACCCAAGGAAACAGGAGGGGAGAGGTTTAGTGGCTTGTTCAAGGTCAAAGTAGGAGAACCCTGCTCCAGCACCCCATCTCCAGGGCTATATGTGATCTGCTACTGTCAAGGACTGCTGAGAATCCAGAGGCCCAGGTCACTTAAGGGACTTGTCTGAGGTCACCAGTTGGACACAACGAAAGCCTGCTGGCTCACGTGACTGCTGACCGTAGTGTTCCCACTGTGCTATTGACTGACGATGTGAATTGAGGAATGTAGCTTTTTTCTATTTACTGATTGTGACGTGGTCAAAGGCATGAGATCCAGGTATGAGATTGAGACTGAGCATCTGTTGTTTGTATAGAATTCTCCACTCGTTAGCCTTCTTCTCAGTCCCAGGCACAGACTTAGGATATCCTTGAGCTAGATGTGAAAAATATTCCTTTTGCCACTTGTTGATTAATATTCCTTTGGAAAAAAATAATGTATTTCCATATACATAGCCCGAAGAGAAATGTCAGCAGTTAGACAAAGTAATCAGAAGAAGGCTTTGTGTTTTAGTAAAGGTTAATTAAGACTTACAATTTTTTTCTTTAAAATCTTGAAGTAAAATAATGTAATTAGCTGTTTTTCCCCCTCAGTATTCCCAGAGGGCAGATGTAAATGTTCTACCTAAATGAAGCCATTTATTTAAATTCATCCCAATTTCTTTGGAAGTTTTGTACATCTTTCTTCTGCTATATCAGCTAGCTACAATTATTTAATAAGGTTTTCCTAGGGTGAAATTGGATGCCCTTTATCGATCTTAACACCGAGGGGGCATTCAATTACTTAATCTGAAGCGCTCTATCTGGGTCTCTCGATTACAATTTTGTTATAAATGGCTTGCTAATGATGCTCAGGGTGCATAGGTTAATAGGGGCCATCTTAGCCAAGGCTGGGTAATTGAACGCTTTCTATTTTGGGACCAGTTATCTGATCTTTTACAGTGGTACTGGGTTCCCACGATTATAGCCTGCATCCACAGGGCACAGCATTGAGCCCTGGCTGGAGGGCAATCTCACTGAAATGCATACCTGTGGACTCTGGTTTAACACCCGAATGGGAGAGCCAGGAGTCCTGACTAATCCGAGTCCGCTGGCACCAAACTGTGGACATTCCAGACAGGTGAAGTGCAGGGGATATCCATTGCTTATTTCTTAAGAAAGAATAACCAGAGTGTTAGGTTTCGGAATGACTGTTCTTGGGATAATTTGTGGCATATAGAAAATCTCAACCCAGGAAAAAAACCAGCAATCCATTTTCCTTTCCATCTGGCTGCATGAATTTGATTTTTCTTCACCGAGTTGTGTTAGTTCCCAGCTATATGTATTTTAAAGATCTTTCTGAAAGAATCCAGAGTGTGCATCCTTCTTTGTGTGTGGACGGATCCCAGCCTTCCAGGCCTTCCAGAGTCTGGTCCCTGCCTTTTCTCCCATCTGTTTTCCACCCTCTTCCTGCCCCATAACCCAGGGATCTGCTCTCCTGGTGGTCCCCACAGCTTTGCTCTCAGCTTCCCTTCTTTGCGGGGTCTTTACTTCCCTGGTCCCTACGTGACTGGCTTCCTTCTCATCAATCAGATGAACCCTCCTGAATTAGGTCTTCCCTGGCCATCCTCTCTACTCAACCTCTCCTTATGCCCCATGGATGAAGGCCAGGGATGCTGCTAAACATCCTACAGTGCACAGAACAACCCCCACAACAAAGCATCATCCAGCCCTAGTGCAGCTTGGGGACACCCTCTTCTAAGGGTGTCATTGTTTTCTCCCAGCATCCAAGATGATGTCATTCATTTGTGACTTTTTAAATTGTCTATTGTCTTGCGATTCCCCTAACTCCAGGTGGAATATAAGTTCCCGGTGGGGCAAAGGTCCCCCTATTACGGTCACTCCTGTACCAGCCCCATCCACTTGGATGAGGGTGGTCTGGAAACCTCAAAGTCCAGGCCCTGATCACAGCTATGCACTCACTACTCATATGGTCGTTGTTTTTAATCAAATATTTCACATACTATAGACTGGTCAGATGTTTCGATAAAACATGTAAATGTAACATACATTTTTTTTTCTCAAAGAAACACCCCCCCCCAGGGGGATTTTGCCACACCGGCTAAATCTTCAACTCTCCAGACACCAGCTGGGTGTCCTGCAATTCAGTTGAATTCTTCTAGTAACTCCCTGGAATTAGCACAGCTTTCACGGGTTAAGGGCTCAGTCCTCTGAGACTGGAGCTTCCCTGGTGGCTCAGTGGTAAAGAATCTGCTTGCACTGCTGGAGACTCGGGTTCAATCCCTAGGTTAGGAAGATTCCTTGGGGAAGGAAATGGCAAGCCACTTCAGTAGTCTTGTCTGGGAAATCCCATGGACGGAGGAGCCTGGTGGGCTACAGTCCACGGAGTTGTAAGAATCAGATGCAACTTAGTGACTAAACCACCACCACCTCTGAGATGGCCCCCACTTTAGGCCTGGGTCACAAGTTTTGGGTCCCCAGGCTACCCACACTGCTCTTCTAATTGGCTGCAGGGTCTGAGGTTCCTACAGTCCTTTCTCAAGTTCCTTAACTTGAATGATGCGCTGCTGCTGCTGCTGCTAAGTAGCTTCACTCATGTCCGACTCTGTGCGACCCCATAGACGGAAGCCCACCAGGCTCCTCTGTCCCTGGGACTCTCCAGGCAAGAACACTGGAGTGGGTTGCCATCTCCTTCTCCAGTGCGTGAAAATGAAAAGTGAAAGTGAAGTCTCTCGGTGGTGTCTGACTCTTAGCGACCCCATGGATGGCAGCCTACCAGGCTCCTCCGTCCATGGGATTTTCCAGGCAAGAGCACTGGAGTGGGGTGCCATTGCCTTCTCCGTGAATGATGGGCAGTACTCAGAAAAGCACCTTCCTTACTATTTCGGGTTCATAACAAAGGAGACAATAGGAGAACAGCCAGATGGAGGTGATGCACAGAGTGAGGTTGGGGGAGGGTCATGGATCTTCCAGGCCCTCTCTGCATACACCACCCTCCCAGCACCTCCACGGGCTCTCCAACCAGAAAGCTCTAGGAATCCTGTCATTTAGAGGGTTTTTACGGAGGGCCTGCAGCTCATGGGGTCGCGAAGAGTCAGACACGACTTAAGAGACTAATCAACAATAACATTATGTAGGCAGGAGTGAGTAAATCATTGGCTATTGGGGGCTAACTTAGTCACCAGCCCCCTCCCCCTCCCTGGAGGCTGGAGAGGCAGGGCTGAGAATTCCAAGCTTCCAAGTTTTTCCTGCTACCAGTCCCATCCTGAGGAGAAGGCAATGGCAAGCCACTCCAGTACTCTTGCCCAGAAAATCCCATGGACGGAGGAGCCTGGTGGGCTGCAGTCCATGGGGTTGCAAAGAGTCAGACATGACTGAGCGACTTCACTTCACTTTCATTCATTGGAGAAGGAAATGGCAACCCACTCCAGTGTTCTTGCCTGGAAAATCTCATGGACGGGGGATCCTGGTGGGCTGCTGTCTATGGGGTCGCACAGAGTCGGACAGACTGAAGCGCCTTAGCAGCAGCAGCAGTCCCATCCTGAAGCTCTCTGGGCCCCCCTCCCCTGCCAAGAGTCACCTCACGAACATAAACTGAGGTGTGGTTGAAAGGGGCTTGTTACGAATGACAAAAGGTATTGTCCCTGTCAACCCTCTCACCCAGAATGTTCCAAGGGTTTTAGAAGCGCTGTGTCAGGAGCTGAGGACAAAGACCAGATATTTCTTTTATATGACATCACACCCTCATTGTGTCCTGGTTTCAGGCCCCCAAACCTGGTCGTGTGGGCTTTGCTGGTGGCTCAGATGGTAAAGAATATGTCTGTAATGCAGGAGATTGGGTTCGATCCCTGAGTCTAGAAGATCCTCTGGAGAAAGAAATGGCAACCCACTCGGTATTCTTGCCTGGAAAATCCCATGGACAGAGGAGCCTGGCAGGCTAGTCCATGGGGTTGCAAGGAGCTGAACACGACTGGGCGACTGACATTTTCAAACCTGGATGTGCATCTCGGGCGGTGCCCAGTGCAGAGTCCTCCTTCAGGAGGGATCTGGAGAATTAAAGAAGGAAGGGATGAAAGAGTGAATTATAGGAGATAACATTGGATCTGAGTGTTTAGGCTCTGCGGGCCTCTGGAATTGTCTCCCCAGTTTTTTGCTCCTATTTTACGAAGTGAGACATGGAGTGGGAGGTCTGGCTGGAGGGTGCAGCCTGCCCAGGGGACAAATCCTCTGGCCTGCTGTGTCCCAGGCCTCTCTGTTGAGACTGTCAGCTTCTCTGATTACTCAGGTCTATTTATTTATTGTGCTTGTCTTAGAAAACCTTTGTTCCTGTTGAGGAATGTTTTGCCCATTCTGGTGGGTCCAGATTTTGTACATTTTTCTCTTGGGGCTTCAAAGACCATGTTTTGGAAAAGATCTACTTGGGCTTCCTGTAGCCATAGAGACTGAAGGGTGAAGACTGGCTCCCCCCTGCAATGCTGGCTGGAATCTCATTTTAACCCCACTTGGCCTTGTCTTCGCCATGTGAAAAATGTTTACTTGGCTTAGTGATGGGGTTTCTGAGTAGGGGAGCTTGCCCTTTTGTTTCTTTGGTTTGGGAGAATCGTAGCAAGTGATGGTTCCAGGCTGGTTGAGCAAGTTGGAGGCAGAGGTCTGAGCCTTGAGGTTTCCGCCGAGTCCCTCCACAAACTCTCCGGGATGAGGGGGTGGTGGAGCCTGAGATGTTGGCCTGGTTCCGGGCTGTTTGCTCCCACGGCCCCCTCTGCTCTGTGCTTCTCAGAACTGCTCTGACCCCTATCTCAGCCTTTACTCACTAGCATTCCTCAAACTGCTTCCTTGAGATGTTAGTTAGAATTCCATGGCCAATTACGTTTTGGAAATGTTGTGTGTTATATTCCTCTCTTATGGATTCACAGTGAAAAGGTGAAGTCTGCTCTAAAGAAGTCTCTGTCATTTGGACCATCTCACCTTTCCTTCAGGCAGTTTAAGCCCTGAAGACCTATGGACCATGCAGAGCATTTTGTGGAAGACATTTTAGGAATACTGCGTGGCTATTTCATGGTCATCACGTTTTGATAAAACATGGGCCTTTCTGTCCAAGGGGAAGGGATGTTGCTGCTGGTGAGTTGATTGCTCAGCCTCTCCGCCAAAACAAGGGGGGCTTTATGCAGGGTTAGTTAACACCACCTTCCCTGGGGACAGTAAGGATTGTTGAAGGGGTGTGTGGGTGTGCAGAGGCAGAAGTGAGTCTGCCACCTTTAGCTGATTCTCAGGTGCTAAGGAAAGATACTGTGATGGGATTGCCCATCTTTGATTCCACTTCAGACGTTCTTGTCACTCACTGACGATGAAAAAACACAATAGCAACAGTCATTGATGCTGCTATCATTATTCATGCTATCTCTCTTTTATGGGATCCTAAACACGTGTAGGCATTCTGCGAACTGTTCAGATGCATTAGCTGATTTAGTACTTGTTACACGCTTGAAAGGGAGGTAGTTTCATCCTGATTTTACTGGTGAGGAAACCAGAGCTCAGAAAGGTTATGCAGCTGGCTCGAGGTCACACAGTTAGCTCGTTAGTACTGTTCTACCACTGCTGGAAACTATATAGGTCTGGGTTTTTTGGGGCTGTTTTTACAACGTCTACTAAGAAGTGTCACTTGGGCGGCAATACATTTTATAACTGCAGACTTCTATTAATGGATTTTTAAGAATCATGTTTTCCCAAGGATGATGAAAGTGAAAAATTGTTTCAGGGTCTGAAGTGTTCTGTTACTCAGGGGACTACTGCATGTTGGATTTAATTGCTTAATAACTTAAAGTCAAAAATTTTTTTAATGTGATACATTCTATGGAAGGACAGAATCATTTCAGTGTTTCTAAATTTTCATTAACTTTTGCATCCTACACTGATAATAAATGTTAGCTCTAGGTTAAGAGACTATTAGTGCTATTGGGAGGGGAAAAATATTTTCTCTGCCTGCTCTCATCTTAAATATTCTCCTTGGATTTTTTTGTTGACTTAAAAGAGTTGTTATTTCAATTCATCTCTCAAATTCATAGTGACTGACTGTGCATGAATCTAAGAATGATTCCAAATTTGGGAGCAGGGGTTCCAGTCACTTAGCTGTGTCCAGGCACAGACTTACAGAATAGGTGGGTTGTGTGAAATTGGAGATGTTTAATAAGGTGCTGGTAGAAGTGGTGTTGGAGTCATATTTGGTAGCAGAGATTGAACTCCAAAGCCAAACACCAAGCACCTGATACTTTTCCCTTCATCCTATATGATTTTCTGTAACTTGCTTGTGACCCAGCCAGCATGGCTGAAACTTACAAGTGGAAAAGAAGCGGGAACTTCTCTTCTTGGCAGATGTTCCCAGGGTGATTGCTGTCATCATCTAATGTACTAAACCCTCTTTTCTTTGTTGTTTAGGTAATCCGACATCTTAAGGATTTTGTTCCCCATGAAGAGGAAACATTTCAAAGGGACATAGGATGTGAAAGAAGAAATCTCCATGGACTCTGCGTGGATGGTGCATCTGTCCATCTTTCATTGAGGCCATGAGATCTTCTAATCCCTTGGCTGTTTCCATGTTCTCCAGTGAGAACACTTCCACTTCATTTGGTGCCATGGGAAAAACCTGAAGGTTAGGAAGAATTGCTCCTGACCTTGTGGCTTTTTCCAGGATTACAGAACATGACAATTGGACGTCATTCGTGTTATCTTCCGGAGGCAAACCAAAGAACGTGATCCCTCATTCTCTGGTGTTTTGGCACCTGCTCATTTTTATTCTTGTTTCTGTTGCTTGTGCCTTCCGATCATCTTATGTGATCACTGAGCCGTCCTTCAAGTTTTACAGCACGACTTGCAGGCATCCAGACTCCTCAGGGGCTCACCCATGGCTCAATGGGCCAGTAGTCCAAGGGCATTACCATGAGGCACTGCATTAATTGCTGTATCCAATTGTCACCTGACGACATACAGACACAGCAGGTCAGCTGCCGAGGAGGCTCTCATCACGGTCACCAGGAGTGCCCAGTGTGCAAAGCAGAAAACAAAATTGTGTTTCGAGTGGACAGTAAGCAGATGAACTTGCTGGCTGTTCTCGAAGTGAGGGCTGATGGGAATGAGAGCTGGGGTGGACTTTTGCGCTTCAAAAAAGGGAAGCGATGCAGCCTCGTTTTTGGATTGATAATCATGACATTGGTGATGGCTTCTTACATCCTTTCTGGGGTCCATCAAGAGCTTCTGATCTCATCACCTTTCCATTATGGAGCCTTCCCCAGCAATCCCAGCTTGATGGAGGGCGAAAATCCGAGTGACGCAAAAGAGCATCATCACCAATCCTCTGTAAATAATATTTCATACGTGAAGGACTATCCAAGCATTAAGTTAATTATCAACAGCATCACATCCAGGATTGAGTTCACCACCAGACAGCTTCCAGACGTAGAAGATCTCAAGAAGCAGGAATTGCACGTGAGTAGCCCGATGCTCATCTCCATTGACTGATTTTAAAGAATGGCTGTTTCCTTTCCTATCATCACCTTTGGCAAGAAAGTGACCACAAATTTCTCAAGTGTAATAGTAGGAATTTGACAGCCTTATGGATGAGAGTTCAGTGGGAGGGCTGTATCCATGCTGTTAACACCAACAAGGGAACTCTGTATTGGATGATGCAGCTAAAAAGGTTGAAGGAACCCCCCCCACCACCCCTTCTAATAATTCCTTTCTGGGATGTTTTGCTTGCAAGGTGGTCCTGGCAGTTAAAATTACTTTTGTAGATCACTCTCATCCTGTTTCTAGTCTGTCCTAAATCACCATGTTTGTCTCTAATGTCCATTTAAATATATAATTGTATAGTCAGTGTGTGTAAGATAAATCGTGGGAGAAAGGATTTTGATGCAACTTGTATTTTCATTCTCTTCACATTTTATTTTTATTGGGGCTTAGGAAAAGCATGGTCATTGTTTACCAGTTTACTTTGTTTTAGCATTTAGTCATCATCCAACAATACTTCCCATGCGAACGCTGTAATAAGCCTCAGTGTAGGCTCATACTGAGGACAGAGTGTGTCTGTACCAATCTTTCCCCCCTCAGCGTGTCTTTCCGTTTTTGTCCCTTTCTGCTGCAGATGTTTTCCGTCATCCCGCACAAATTTCTTCCCAACAGTAAGAGCCCCTGTTGGTACGAAGAGTTCACGGGCAGGAACACCACCGACCCCTACCTGACCAACTCCTACGCCCTCTACTCCAGGCGCTTCCGCTCCACCTTCGACGCGCTGCGCAAGGCCTTCTGGGGCCACCTGTCCCACGCGCGCGGCAAGCACTTCCGCCTCCGCTGCCTGCCGCGCTTCTACATCATCGGGCAGCCCAAGTGCGGCACCACCGACCTCTACGACCGCCTGCGGCTGCACCCGGAAGTCAAGTTCTCCGCCATCAAGGAGCCACACTGGTGGACCCGGAAGCGCTTCGGTGCGTGCCGCCATGTCCCCACGGCAAGGGGGCTTCAGCCGCCTTCACCCGTCACTCCTTCCCGGGTCAGGGGTCAGGGTTGGAGCGGGAGCCCTGAGACTGACCCAAGCATGGCATTCTGGGAGGCTCCAGGAAGGAGGCAGATGGGGAAATGAGGAAACACGCCGAGAGGCGGAGATGAGAGAGTTCTGTGGTTTAGAGAGCCCCAGGCAGACACCCAGCAGGACTGAGTCCCCAGCTCCCGATCACCTGGTGAGCATTTATGCAGTGCCGGCTGTGTGCAGAGCCAGCGAAAGAGCGCCGGATGGGCACTCTTCTTGTCTTGAAGGGCGTTGGGGCATGCACCATCCAGGTAGACGTTTGTTGGGGGCTGTCCGCTCCCAGCTCGCAGCTCGGCCTGTTCCTGATGGAGCCCCCAGACAGACACCCTTGCACCAGGAGGAGGCAGGAGAAAGAAAGGTGGCTGTGTCTGGCCAGGTTTCAGCTTCCTGCTGGAGCATCCCAGGACCTGAGCCTGTCACTGAGCTACTTCCTGCCTCTTCTCTGAACCGCCTGCCCCGTGGGCCTCAGAGGGTCAGAATGAAAGCCCCATGAAGGTAATTCTGGGCCACGCTGTTCACAGAATCCCTTTCCCAGGAGGTTGACAGTGGCCACCGCCCCATGACTCCTGCTGGCTAGTTTCTGCTCCACCCAGCCTGGAGCCAACCTAAGCCACCCCCTTGGCCCCTGGGGTCACTGTTTCCTCTCCTTAGCCTTTTCCCTTCTTCCAGGAGACATTTGGTCACTGGAGCTAAGGAATGACAAACGCCAAAGTCTCGGTGAGCCTGGAGGGTGGTTTCCGTGGAAAGGACCTAGGTTGCTTGGAAAGGAATTTTGAAAGTTTTTCTTAGTACAACCTAAGTTGAGATCAACTCTGTGTTTCCTGACAAACGTTTGACTTAATCCTTCTGATGTTCCTCCCAGAGTGAACAGAAGTGTAAATATGTCTTTTCAGAGTTTCTTTGCTTATCTGTAGGGGGCCTTCCCCTACACAACTCACCCATCTTCCCCCATGAAAACCAGGTTCCCGCTGGTCATGGGGAGAGTCACGGGGGCATACAGCCTCTGGAGTCTGGTGTCCGGTATCACCTTGAGCCTCTTGCTGTTTTGCCTGTGGATACTCTCTCTCCACTTTCCATTAACCTTGGTGGCTATGGTTTGGGGCAGTGTGTTGTCAATACATTTTCAAGTGAAATTTACCCAGCTCTCAGACAAGGGACAATATAGGCTGCATGTGGCTTATGCCAGAATCACTCAGGTGTCCATCCAGGGACCATCAGTTCTCCTTATTGTTTGGAGAAATGGACAGACCGCCTGATGGAAAAGAACCTCAGGAAGGTTCTGAGGAGCCCTGACCAAAAAAAGATGCATCTGAGCTTCAGAGGATATGGCCCCTCTGATGGGAGGTGTTTTCTTGTAATTCATCATGAGTATTCTGATGCCATTGCTGCCTGACACTGGGGGACCTCACCTGGTACCCGTGTTAATCAGCCCCGACCTCTCTGGCCCTCCGAGTAGACCTGATTATAGTTCTTGAACAGGTGTGCCATCCTTTCAAGGGCTACTGTGCACCTAAGTGGTGGCGTGTTCCACCCCTCAAAGTGCACTTGGCTTAAAAAAGGGCGGTCAGTTTGCAGACATCCTTCCCTCTCTTGAAGCTCATGGGGTCAAGCCTTGGCTGCTGCAGCTGGGCCCTCAGACCTTTCCATCCATTTGTGGTCACTCCCTGGCGGCCACCAGCCCAGCGTGGCAGCTTTGTCCTCAGTAACCCATGCTTCCTGGTTTTTGTAGGAATTGTCCGCCTGAGGGATGGGCTGCGGGACCGCTATCCCGTGGAAGACTACCTGGACCTCTTTGACCTGGCCGCACACCAGATTCATCAAGGACTGCAGGCCAGCGCTGCCAAGGAGCCGAGCAAGATGAATAGAATCATTATCGGTATAGCTTCCCTGGAGCTCCTGCCCCGGGGCTGGCCGGGCTTCACTGCACCTGCAAGCATTTGCATGGCATTTGCCCTCAGCTGCTGAGAGCCCATTTCCCCAGTGACTCCCCCCACCCCTCTCCCCCTGTGTAAAATGTTCATATTGTTTGTGAAATTTTTTTAAAGAAGAAATGTTGGGTAGACTCTCTAGTTCCGTCAAGTGCACCTGAAATGGCTTTTTAAAAATGTTGCCATTTCTTTCTTTTACCAAAGTTAAGCTTGCATGCTGGATTTCTTTTCGTGATACGCCCATCTGAGTAAGTTTGGATGGGGGGGGGTCACGAATCCAAAATGGACCAATTAGTCATCAGTTTAATTCTCCCTGGCTGCTGGGACCCTGTGAAGATGGAGGTGGCCTCTCCTGAAACAGACGCATCCCTCGTGCATCGTGGGTGACTGATTGCTGTTGGAAAAGCGTTGGTCTTGTCAACCTAATGCCTTTAGACATTCAAAATGAGGGGGTTTGATTAGCAATCTTTTTTTTAATTCACAGGAATGTTTTATAAAAAACATATCTGTTCATCCTCTCTATTGGATTCAGCTTAAAAGACATTTATCCACTTACACCTCTGAGAGAGAGAAATCGAATCACATATTTTTCTTATATTGGTTACCTGAGGCAGCGATCTATTTTTTCATTCTCCTAAATCTATTATATTTGGATTCTCTAAATTCAGTTACTCTACCAGTGACTAAGAAGAATTGTAATCAACCATTTGAAAGACGGCTGTTTACTTATGTGTCCCATGTCCAAGGTGACAGACTTACATGCTGAAGCTCTGGTTTGTTTATTTTTAACTCGAAGAAATCGAGTCCTAGAAGCCAGATGAGAGCATACCCTCTTACGCAGTCCAAACTGGGTACTAGCTGTTTTCTTGCAACCGTGAGTTAACACCCAAATTACAAACCTTAATTAATATCTGACTGCAGCTGCCATACCCTAGGGCTGTGGGCTTCCCTGGTAGCTCAGTTGGTAAAGAATCTGCCTGCAGTGCAGGAGACCCTGGTTTGATCCCTCGGTCAGGAAGATCCTCTGAAGAGGGAAGTGGCAACCCACTCCAGTATTCTTGCCTGGAAAATCCTATGGACAGAGGAGCCTGCCAGGCTATAGTCCATGGGGTCACAAGAGTTGGACACAACTTAGTGACTAAGCCACCACCATCCATACCATATGCCTCTGGGAAAGTTTCATGTTCTTGTGAAATAGCTAAAAAGCTATGCATCCTAGGGTCAGAAAATAGAGCCTAAGCTGATGAATAAAAAAAGGAAGGCTTTAGTTTGATTTTCTCATCAGCTTCTTCCAGTTAGATCTCTGGAAGAAGCCTACTGGTCTTTCTTCATCTTGGCCAATAGATCATAGAGGGCCCTTTCTTGGTGGCCTGGGTTAATGGCTGAAGTCAAGAAGGACTCTAGTGGCTGGGTTCTCTGGGCTGGGGATCAATACATGTGGAAAGGCCGCTGCTCTCTCTCAGGGCTCTCAAGGGCCCCTGCTCTGCTCTGTCAAAGTGCTCAAGTGAAGCTCTGATTGTTTATTGAATTATTGATCTTCCCCTAGGTTGTAAGGTTTGAGATTAAAGGGGGTTGTCTGTCTTGTTTCTGTCATCTAAGCACAGTGCTGGGTGCATTTTAGACACCAAATCAGAGCCTTCTGCATGGATAGATGAAGGATGAGTGAATGATGGATGAAGGATGAATGGAGGATGGATGGGTAGATGGACAGACAGACAGATAGGTGGACAAGCATAGAACCAGTTCATTTATGAGGTTGACAGAATTTGTGCCAACTTAGTTCTAGGTACTTACCTAGTCCTAATATTCTCTTATTCATTGTGAGTAGAATTTTCAAAGGACTTCAGATTGGCTTGTTTTTTTCCTGTGTTCTAGGGTATTACCTCTTTAAAAAAAATAGAAAGAAAGATCAGAATAGAAATGCTCACCTGGACTTGATTGCACATCCAACAGAATAAAGAGGACCCTGCTAACTCTCTGTCTAACTGTGATGTGCTCATCAGTGATCAAAGAGACTTGGTCTTCGGGCTCAGATTTTCCCTGAATAAGTGACTTTGAGATGTGTCATATAGTCCCGTGTACAATGTCGGGAAATCGAATGTATAATTAATTGGTTGATTTGCCTTTTTTTCTGAATCTCTGAAGACTATTCTTAAAAAAAAAAGTCAGGGAACCGGTTCAAGTCTATGAGATGGAAATGCTGAAAGGTCTGTGTGTTGGCCTCATCCCTGGCCTAGAATGTGCTTAACTAACCTCATCACGCTTCAGTCATGCAGACCATGATCAAACAGGGGCTAGAACCAGCTTCCTGTTCACCCAGCCAGCACTGAGTGAATGCCAGCTGCGTGCCAGGCCACGGGGTGGGTGGGCATGCAGGACCAGGGTCCCATGAGCCTTCCTGCAAAGCCTTCCTCTTTGAGTGTGCTCGGGGACTGACCCTTGTGGTCGGGGATTTCAAGGGAAGATTGATGTGAATTGCATGCAGTTTCCTAATGAGAGTCAGTTTGCCCAAACTCCGCCTTTTGAAGGAAACCATCTAGTATATTCTCAGCAGGCCCTTAAAATGCCATGGAGCTGTGCGCCGTAGGCAAAGTTACACATCATGAAATTGGGAGGCCAGATGCTCATAGAGGTTTTTCTGCCACGTTCTGGAGAGAGGAGCTGGGAGGAAGAGGGACGCTCAGTGTGGTTCAGATCACCTTCATCCCCAGATGGAGGTCCTTGCAGGGAGGGGGTGACGATGTGGTAGAGGGCGGTCATCAGCCTCCTCTTCCCAGAATCCAGTCTTCCGGCTTCTTGGACCAGCTCACCCATGCACAGCTATTTTAGATGGCATCGCAGCCAGGTGTGGCTTCTAGTTGAGGCTGCTCTGTGGGAGCCTGTAGTTCAGCCTCACTCACTCATAGCATTTTCTGTTTCCAGGCGAGGCCAGTGCCTCCACCATGTGGGATAACAACGCCTGGACGCTCTTCTACGACAATGGCACCGACGGTGAGCCCCCTTTCCTGACCCAGGACTTCATCCACGCCTTCCAGCCAGACGCAAAGCTGATCGTCATGCTCAGGGACCCCGTGGAGAGGTGAGCAGCGTATTCGTGGATTTTTTTTATTTTGGGGGAAAAAAGGCAGTTTTGAAGGCCAGTCTTCCTTCTCATCACAGACGAGATTTTGCTGCTGCTTCTTCTTTAAATAAACAGGCTTAACATGTGATGTTACTGCTATTTCTTATGTAAACGTTATTCTTAGGACAATCTTCACTGCTTCTAAACAAACTGTGGATTGTTTCCTTGGCCATTCTGACCCTAGCCTGTGGGCCTTCAGCCTCTGCCAGGTCTGGCCTGGGGATGTGGGACTGCCCCTTGGGTGATGTCCAGGCATGAGAAATGCCCTTGGAATCAGGGGTGTTGGGTTTCTCTGTAGGATTTAACTCCTATAATTCTTTGTCTTCTGCTTTGATTGGTGCCTTTATCCTATCGGCTCTGAAAGTGCTCGCTGCACCTTTCCTGAGAGGAAGAAAACGACAGAGCTGCTTTGTCGTGAAATGTGGTAGCTGCTCAGAGTGGATGAGGCCAGGCTAGCGCGGTCCTGAACAGACTGGGTGAGGGTGGCTGGGCCAGCCCTGGGCCATGCTGAGGTCGCTGACAATGGCTCTGTGTGTGGCAGAATCTTAGGGCTGCCAGGATGTAAAATCATTTAGTTCATCATGTCCCCTCTGGCCCGACCAGTACCCCTGCACCAGAGACAAGAGGCTCCATTCTGGTCCAAGAGTTTCCATCCAGGACAACCCAGTTCTGCTTAGACAGCCCTGTGAGAGCATCCTTCCTACGTTGACCCCAAGTCTGTCTTTTGGGAGTGTCCACACTTTGGACCCATTTCTTCTGCATAGAGCTACATAGATCAGGTTGAATCTTTCTAAATGGGAGAGTCTGCCAGATGTAGAAAACGTTATCAGGGCCCTGTGTCTTTTTTTCTTTTGGACTAAATGCCTCTTGTTGTGGGTTATTATAAGGGCTTCCTAGGTGACACTAGTGGTAAAGGACACGCCTGCGGATACAGGAGACATAAGAGATGTGGGTTCAATCCCTGGGTCGGGAAGATCCCCTGGAGGAGGTCATGGTAACGCACTCCAGTATTCTTGCCTGGAGAATCCCATGGACAGAGGAGCCTGGAGAGCTACATTCCAGTCAGGACATGACTGAAAGTGACTTAGCACACAACACAGGGGTTATTATGCTCTGTGCCCCCATACATGCCAAAGATGTGTGAACTTGACCCTGTTGGGAAATGGATCTTTGCTGATGGACTCAGGTTAAAATGAGGTCACACTGGATGAGGGTGGGCCCTAACCCAGAAGCCGGTGTCCTTACGGGGAGAGGAACTCTGGACCCCAGGACCCACAGACGCAGGGAGAACGCTGTGTGAGAATAAGGCAGAGGTTGGTGTGATGCTCCTAAACCCCCAAGGACTGCCAGGGACGGCCAGGTCCAGGGACGGCCAGGTCCAAGGACCACCAGGGACAGCTGGGACTGAGGCCTGGAACAGACTCTCCTCGGAAGCCCCAGAGCGAACCAGCCCTGCTGATACCTGGGTTTCAGACTTCTAGCTTTCAGAACCGTGAGAGAATAAATTCCTGATGGAATAAGCCACAAGTCAGCGGTAAATCATTATAGCGGTCCTAAGATGCTAACACACCCCTGGTTCCTTCCTCAGACAACAGACATTCCTGGCCCTGTAGCTTTTCGAATGATAATTGTTTAAAAAACACCTATAATCTCTCACCCAGATAATCATTATTTTTAATTTGGTTTGTTTTCCTCCAAGCTAATACTTATCTATGCAGAGAAGTGTTTTGTGTGTGTGTGTGTGTGTGTGTGTGTGGTGTGGTGTGGTGTGTGTACAGCTGTGTGACTCTACAGTCTCACATCTTGCTTCTTTCATTTCTAATTCTTGACTTACCTCTGCGGGCCCCCCCGTGGCTCTCGGAGTGGCCCTGCAGTGATCTGGTCAGAGAGCCGCATGGCCCCTGCATGGCCCCTGCCCCGCCCCCACCCCCGCAGACCCCCTGTGCGGCCGTCTTGATGCTGCAGATGGTTCCACTCTGCCCGCTGCACCTCCTCCAGCCTCCAGAGCCCCTCCATGCCACTCCCGAGGCTGCCCTGACCTCAGGGCAGCTCGCCATGTCCTGCCTGCCACTTCCCACACCTCGGGAGAAGGAATTCGGCCCTTCTGCCCAGGGAGTGGGCTGGTGCCCTCCCCACCAGCTTGAGAACAGTTGACCCAAACCAGCGGTGCTCTCGAGTGTACACGATTACATAACCGCCAGCCTCGAAAGGCCCAGTGACTAAGTGGCCCCACGCTGCCCACAGAGGTGTTTTCACAGCTGCTCTGTCGCCCTCCCCCAGGCCACCCCCGCTGTGGCTCGTGAGGCTGGAACGTTCTCTCGGAAGGGGCGGGGGCCTCACTGCTTGGCCAGTGTCTTCCCGTCACGTCTCCCTGTTCCTCATTCTGGGGAAGGTCACCTGCGTTGACTCCATCTGGTCAAGAAGGTGAAACTCCAGCCTCCGTCACCCCCTGGGCACAGAAATGGGAGCCCTGGGGACAGGGCACTCATGCCAGCTGCAAGCAGGGGTGGGCGTTATGATCTGCAGCTCAGCCAGGGCTGGGAGGGAGGGGGAAGTATGACACCGAAGGGGGAAGGAACAGCCAGTGGAGAGTGCAGAGAAAGGCCTTTCTGGAAGAGCTGAGGCCAGGCGGGGTTTTGAGGGCTGAGTAAGAGTTTGCCAAGTAAAGAGGGAGAAGGTCAAAGGGGAGGAGTGCTCTGGGCAGGGAGGACGGAAAGCACAAAGGGAGGCCTGCGTGTTCTCAGCGGAGCCAGCTTCCGTGGGTGTGTCCCTCTCCCCACAGCTCTCATTCCACCTCTGGGGACACGGGAACCGTGAAGACAAGCTTTGAGCAGCGATGGCCGTCACGCTGCCTGGGTTCAGACACTGAGCCACGAGCCAGGCCTGCTCAACTCACCTCAGCCCACAGTTCCCCTTTTAGTAGATGGCCATCCCAAGGAGTCTTGTCTCTTTCTCTCTCTCTTTGTCAAAGAACAAAGGCTCTGTTTATACTGGGAACTGAAAGTTCTTGCCTTCCTGACACTCACTTAACAGAAAGTTCAGCATCTACAATGTTGATTGATTCCCAGTCACATGCTGGGCACTGCTCTTGGCACTGAGCAGACGCACATAGACGCCTGCCCTCCAGGAGCTGCACTTTGTCGGGAATGTGAGGCACCAATTCTCATGCATACATGATAGTGCGGAGGAGAAGGGAAGGATGCCATTTCAACACAGCTTCCTCAGGAAGCCAACCCCGTCATGGGGCTGCTGACTGTATTTGTCATCAACTGCTGCGTCACAAATCACCCAGAAACCTGGCAGCTTAAGACGACACACTTAACTATCTCACGCTGTCTTCCACGGGTCAGAACCCAGCACAGCTTGGCTCTCCCTAGGCCGTCGCCAAGGTGTCACCAGGGCAGGGTCTCATCCAAAGGCTTGATAGGGGAAGGATCTGCTTTCAGGCTCACGCCGTTGTTGGCAGAATTCAGTTCCCCAAGAAGTGTGGAAAGAGGGCCACAGATGTTTGCTGGCCATTGGCTAGAGGCTGCCCTCAGTACCTTGCCACTGGGCCACCCCGTCATGGGAAGCTGCTCGCTTCATCAGAGCCTGCAAAGGAAGCGAGCTGCTGCCAGGTTGGGAGCCTCCATCGTTGGTAATCTGAGCCCAAGCCTGACAGCCCATCACTGTTGCTGTATTCTCTTGATGAGAAGCAGGTCACATGGTCTAGAACACAGGCCAGGGGAGGGGGTTACAGGGAATGACCACCATGAGGTGAGGCTCTTCAGGACCAACTGAGAAGCTACCTGCTTCTCTGTGCTGCTCTCTCATTGCTCTGGGAAGCCGCGCCCTTACCGCCAGATGCAGAGCCGGCGCTGGAGTAGCGCCGTGTGCATTGGTGGCGACCCCACGCGCACAGGGCAGTGGGTGTCTGTGAGCGGCTTCTGTGGGGGTGACTGACAGAGCAGCTGTCCTGCTGCTTTTTGAACATCTATAAAGGATGTAACAATAGGAATTGCTTCGTTTTTGAGCGCCGTGACTCATGGCCAGTCTGAAATGGCTGGCTCATTTCCCATCGCAACCAGAAAGGATGATAAATACCGGGTGTTCAGGTCACTCTTGGAGAAACAAACACTCGGAGCCCGAGTTCCCGTTGCTCTTTACCAGGCCCCAGGCCATCAGCCACTTTGGCCATTCCGTGACCTTGCACTTCTGCAAGTGGGAGATTCCCTGAGTTTCTCCCTGCCAATCCCTGTGGGACTGGACTGAATTTTTCCTTCCTAGTACAAATAGGCTCAGAGAGGAGTGGGAAAACCTTTGTTTCTAGTTTAAATTCACATTTAGCCTTTATGTCTAAAATTGATCAAAAGCAGAGGGTTTGAAAATGTTGGAATTGTAAGCAAAATCAAATTAACCACTTTAAAGCTTCCAGAGAAGCAAGCCCATTTATCTTTCTGGAGAAGAAGAGAGAATAGTGGAATGTGGATGGGATGGTTCTTAGGGCCAGAGGGCCAGCCAAGAATTCCTGTTGCAAGTTTCTCTATGTAAGAGATAACGACAATTTAAAATTCAAGCTCCTTGGGTAAATCGGCCCAGTTAATTAAAAAGAAGCCACCAATTACAAGCAGGATTTTCCTTCATTTAGTTCAATTCTTAAGTGGAAAAGACTTCTTTTCAACACTGCTCACATTGGCCGCCTGCCTGTTCATTTGTGAGGCAGTTGATGGAGTTTGACTCAATGCAGAGGTGGTTTCAGTCCCCAAGAAATGCAGAAAATGGCTAGAAGGTGCCCACCCCTTCAGCGCACTCTGCTCAAGGAATGTTGGAGAGTGGCCCCGAGCCATCAGTCATGGACTTTACCATACCTTCATTGCAGGCTTGACTTTTCGGGTGGTCTTCCCCCAGTGCATATGGTAACGACCACCTCAGGAGGCTTTGGTTTCTGTGTTTTATGGAGAGAGGTTGAAGCGGAAGGAGAAGTCAGCTCCACCAAGAGTAGAACTTGATTTTGACCCCAGTGTCTTGAGACCCAGTGTCTTGGAACCTGGGGAGTTATTTTCTTCATCTGCTTTTATGAAGAGATTTCCTTAACAACCCACTGGGCTGGTTAAATAAATTATTCTCCTCATGGCGATAAACTAGGAATGGAAGGAATGAGGCTGTTAATGAAATGAATCCATTTATGTGCAGATTTTTCATTCGGACAGAGAGTAATGAGCAGGAGGGAACCTTTGGACTGGAACCTTGAACCTTTCATGAATGTCGTTCCATCTCCAAAGTGGCTGTTGGGGTGTGTGGGTGGTGAACAGGGACCCAGAATCATTGTGATAGGGACAGCCTCAAGGCCCAGAGAGTCTGTATCTGAACCCCATCTCTGCGGCTCTCTGGCTGTGTGGCCTTCAGCAGGTTATTCAACCTCTCTATGCCTTGTTTCTTCATTGATGAAATGAGGGGAAATAGTCCTATATCTGGGGCTTCTCTGGTGACTCAGGTGATAAAGAATCTGCCTGCAATGCAGGAGATCCAGGTTCGGTCCCTGGGTCAAGAAGATGCCCTGGAGAAGGGAATGGCTACTCAGTCTGTTGTTCCTGCCTGGAGAATTCCATGGACTAGAGGAGCTGGGCAGACTACAGTCCGTGGGTTTACCTAGAGTCTCACATAACTGAGCAGTAACACTTTCACTTTCAGTTGCCTATCTTGGGTTGTGAAAAGGAAGTGACTTAATATGTGTAGTGTGTTTAAAAGTGCTGGGCAAATGGTAACTATTATATACTTATTAGTTACTATTATTAAGCCACAATAGTAGCAAGTAGTAATAACAATATCCAGACCAAGCATTCAGATACTCATGAAATATTTATCGAGCCCTCTTGGTATGCTAGATGCAGAGCATCCAGTGGAGAGCCAAATCCTTCCCGTCTGCCCTCCTGGAGTCTTCTCCAGTGGAGAGGTGGCAACCTAGCATTCACTGATCAGTTTCTTTAGCCTGGTTCAGTGCTAAGTCCTTTCCAGGCATTGCCTCCTCTGAACTTTGCAAGCAGGTGAGAGGGCTGTCTTGACACGTCACAGCTGATGTGTGTGGGCTCAGTGGGGTTAAGTCACCTATCAGCTGTCACCTGGTTAATAGTGGCCAGAGTGGGATTTGATCCCCTGTCACTTGGACTGAAGGGCCAAGCTTTTCATCTCTGTCGTAGGTCAGTTACTGGGAGGCTGACTCTGACGCAGAGGGTGCAGGAAGTTTATCAGTTCAGTCGCTCCGTTGTTTCTGACTCTTTGTGACCCCATGGACTGCAGCACACCAGGCTTCCCTGTCCTTAACCATCTCCCAGAGCTTGCTTAAACTCATGTCCATTGAGTCGGTGATGCCATCCAGCCATCTCATCCTCTGTCGTCCCCTTCTCCTCCCGCCTTCAATCTTTCCTAGCATCGGGGTCTTTTTCAGTGAGTCAGTTCTTCGCATCAGGTGGCCAAAGTATTGGAGTTTCAGCTTCAGCATCAGTCCTTCCAATGAATATTCAGGACTGATCTCCTTTAGGATGGACTGCTTGGGTCTCCTTGCAGTCCAGGGGACTCTCAAGAGTCTTCTCCAACACCACAGTTCAAAAGCATCAGTTCTTCAGTGCTCAGCTTTCTTTATAGTCCAGCTCTCACATCCATACATGACTACTGGAAAAACCATAGCTTTGACTAGATGGACCTTTGTTGGCAAAGTAATGTCTCTGCTTTTTAATATGCTATCTAGGTTGTTCATAACTTTTCTTTCAAGGAGCAAGCATCTCTTAATTTCATGGTTGCAGTCACCATCTGCAGTGATTTTGGAGCTCCCTCCCAAAAAATGAAATTTATCAGGCATGTTTTTGGGCCAGCCCCTATGAGGGGCGACAGGGCAGGACCAACAGAGGGAGAGGTCACAACAGGGGTCTCAGCCAACCACTTCCTCGATGCATCCCTCACTTACTGGCCATTGGCTGTGTCTGCCCTGGGGAGGTATAACCTCAGGTGGGGCAGGTCTTTCAGTGAAGGGACTGATCTTGTGAGCCGTGAGCAGAATGGAGGCTCCCCCTTGGGCAGAGTTCTGTGGGCAGTGAGGATGCCAGCCTGCGTAGGTGCCTAAGCCTGGACTTGGCTCCTTCACTTGTGTCCACACGAGTCACAGCAGGATCCTGACCCAGGGCATGGACCAGCTCGTGGAGCAGGGAGCTGAGCCGGACTGACACTTCTGAAATTGCTGTGTGCCCACTGTAGATGAGAGTCTCTCTGGTGACTCAGCCGCTCCTGAAAACCCCCCACCAGCCCAGCTTCTCCAGGTAGCTGGAAGCACCAAGTGGTGTGCGGTAGATGTGTTCTCAGGCAGAATAGGAGCTCTGGCATCCCAAGGCCGAGGGATGTTTTCTCTATAGCAGATTTTACACGAGGACTGAAAAGCAGGCCGTTCCCTCGCACTGACAGATTAATTTTTAATGTAAACAAGCTCAAAGGGAAATTAGGAGAACTCCCTTGTGGGCAAGAGATGGAATCTGGTGGAGGGGGGTGTGGTGCTGAAATGTAGAGGTCATGACAACCGCGCATCGCGCACCCCCGCCACCTAAAGCCTCACTCTCCTCCCTTTTCCCTCTTTTAGACCTCAGAGGTTTTCCAATCCCAGGCAGCAGTCTTGAGAAAGACTGTAGCGGAGTGTCCTAAGCTGCATGTTAATTTCCTGGTGAATTTGGGCGTCCTGCTTCTCAGAAGCTGCCTGTCTGGGTGTCACTGACACACCTGGGTATGGGCCCTAAGGGTGACACCAGGTCCCTTTGATGAGGCTGCGCTGTGAGCAGGAAAGGGAGAGGGAGCTGGCCGGCTCTGGGTCAGGGCCACAGACCCCGTCCTCTGAAGGCTGTTCAGGAGTGTCCGCCCGGGGAGGGACCTCATCTCGTTACGGGTGGGAGAAGTCATCGTGCTGAAAACCCCCGTGTGTTTAACTGTGTTTATTTTTTCGGAAAGTGTTTACAAAGTCATTGGCAGTCCCAGGTATTCCCACACGGACTGTTTGCAGAAGGAGGCTCTGTGTGCTGGGGAGCTCGGGGAAGAAGAGCCCGCTGTGTGTCTGTCTGCAGAGATTGGAAGGCAGTAAGGGCATGGGGCGCCGACGCCGGGCTGCCAGAAGGAGTCAGGGGGCCGCTCCTACCCAGGGTGTGGGGGCCGATGAGTGAGGGGGGCCCGTGTCCAGACCGGCCAGCCCCGGGGAGGCGGCCATTGCTCTGCGGTGAGGTCTCCCACCTGGGGTCCAGGCCTGGCCTTGCTGCTGCCTTAACCTGGGGGGAGCCTGACCATTCTTGGCAGCTGCCTTTTCTCTTTTCCCCTGGTCTCAGGGTCTCTGATGCCTCTCCAGTGAAAGTGCTTTGTGAGCCACCCAGGGCTTGTAGGTGGAGGGTTGCTGGCATGGCCTCCATCCACAGAGGTTCACCGAGGCCCCGTGATTGGATGCCCGGAGAGAATCAGACCTGGGTCCAGAACCCTGCTCGTGCTCAAGGGGAAGAGAAGGCCCAGCCCAGGCAGCCCTGGGAACCGCAAGCTCTGCATTCCTGTCGACCCTATTTAGGCCCCAACCTAGTATGTTCTTCTCTGGCAGAAAGTGAGCTTCATCAGCATCGCACAGCTTGGGCGACTCCAGAGGTTTTCTCTGAATAGGCTGGTCTGGCCAGTCCCGCTTCACCGTTCCTCATGATGAGATGTTCATGGTGCATGAGTTAGTAGGCAAAGGGCCTCCGTCTCAGGGATATTAAATGGCTATTCTTTTTTCTCGTAGGAAAAGTGTGTATCATCATTATTGATGACACCATGTCAAAGGTCGGGAAGTTATCAATCAGGAACTTGGGTCTGGGTGCCAGCAAATGGACGGTAATGACGGGCTGCTCTGGTTGGCGCTGTGGGCATCATGTGCATGAGACCCTCCAGGAGCCTTGGAGCCCTGTGCTCTTATGGGGGGCGGATTGGAAGGCTTGAGTGTTCCCACTCTTGGGGGCTGCCAGGGATGAAATGTGACCATTCACACGTGTGTTGCTGGCTGGCAGGCACTCCAGAGGCATAGAGAGGCCAGGGAGTGCTTGGCCCAAGGTAAGCCCGTCCAGGAGCTGTTGGTCAGCTCTCCACAGCTTCGGCATCTGCTCAGGGTCTTTCCACCAAGCATGGCTCTCTGTGACGGCTGAGGGGTAAGCAGTAGTAAGCGGAAAGATGAGGGAGCTCTAGGCCTCTGACAGTCTGCACTTGGCTGGACGAACCTGACACCAAGGCTCCAGCTTCTGTGGAAGGCCTTTCAGGATTGGGGATCTCAGTGATTCATGACCTGGGCCCCTCTGAGGACTGACCGATAGAAGCCCGCTCTCCCTTTGGGAGTGATGAAAATATTGTAGAATTGGATGGTGCTGGTGTTTGCACAGGTTTGCACATTTGCTAAAAACAGCTACATTGTTCACTTGTTTCCAAGGGTGAATTTTATGGGGTGTGGATCATCTCTCAGTTTAAACATAGTATGAAAAACATTCACAAAAGGAGGAGAAACCAGCCACAGGGGGTGGTCTCACCCAGCTAGCGATGTTTGAGCTGGAACCTGCGGAGTCCACACCGAGAGGAAGACCAGTCAACACGCATGGCATTGTCTCCGAGCTAAACGGTAAAATGGAATGAGCGGTCTGCAGTGGCCAGTGAGTATTGGCTCATCCACGTGATGAGGGATCAGGAAGTAGGGACGGAAACCGTGAGACGCCCGGGCCTCTGTTGTGCCGAGCACGTCTGCTCTTCCTGGTTGTGCCAGGGTGGCTCCTCCTGTTCACTCTGGATGCCTGCTGCTGTATTACAGGTGTGATTGCCTTTCAGTCTCCTGTAACTTATTAACTAGTTCTGTGACAGAACTGACTTTTGCTTCCAAATCACTCTGCACCTAAAACAATAAAAACTTCCCAACAAAACCCCCAAACCATCAGATGGCTAGTCCCCCATTTGGGCCAGCTCTGATTTGGCTCCGTCCCTAAAGTATGAGCCCAGTGCCAGGTCCTGGGCTTTGGGGTCAGGCAGGCCTGGGTTGGTTTGGGCCCAGCCCCCCTGGGGCCTCCTGGGCTCGGTGACCTTGGGAAATGTTGCAAGATTGGAGAGGACAGAGCGCATCCCAAAGGCTGGTTGTGAACAGGCAAGGCGATTACACGTGTAGTCTGAGCACAGGGCAGTCCTCAGTAGCCAGGTCAGCCACGTTGTGGGTGGACACCAAGAGGATTCTGGGAGGCTAACCTGTATGGCACTGGAGTGAGCCTGGCTAGAGGAGAGGTCCACGGGGTAGTGGCGGCCCCTGTTTTCCTGACTATCAATACACCCCACTCTGCTCACCTAGACTCAGAGGAGTGCCCCGCTGTTGTTGGATGAATTCAGCTGTGACCTTGGGGTAACCCCCCAGATTTTACATGGTGAGACCTGTGAGCTCACTGCTGGCCACTCCTTTGTCCCCCCTGGAAAGAGATGGGGTTCTTTCCAGAGTTACCAGGTTCAGGGAGCCCCCTGCCACCTCCACTCCCAGGCCTCTCTCCAGGAGTGCTGGGGTCCCAAGACCCCTGTCCTGCCCAGGAAGGACACCTCACACCCATGAGCCAGCCTGTTGTCCCGGGCCCGCCCCAGCAGCCTTCTAAAATAACCGCAGCACAGAAGGCCCGGAATGTCTTATATTTGGAATTGCTGTTGGAAACAGTTCTGGCCAAATGTAACACCCATCTGTTTGGGAGGGTTTGAGAGTCAGAAAATGAGGTGGTTCAGCAGGAGGGGGCTTGGCAGCACCAAAACTCAGAGCTAGGGGCGGGGATCAGGGTCAGCTGGCCCTCACTCGGCCAGGGAGACCCCCCACCCCTCCTGCCTGGACCACGCCCATCATGCCAGTAGGCCTCAGTTGGAGAAAGGTTTCCCTGTATCAAACCAGGCTTTCTTCCTGAACCTTCTACCAGGGGTCAGTCCTTCAGGAGTCTGGGACCTGTCCCCTCCCAGCTCTGAGTAGCCTTTTAGCCGTTGAAGCTGGTGTCCTTCCTGCTGAGTCTCGCTTCTCCAGATGAAGTGACTCCTTCCCCTTCGCTGTTTGGCACCCAGCCCTGAAGGCCAGTGGCCTCTGGGGCTCTGACCTGGCCGGGTGGCACAGAGCAACACCCTCCCAGCATTCTCAGTGCCATGCCTTCATTAATGTGCCCTGAGGTGCTTTCGTCCCTGCAGCTCTGTGATGATTCATTATGCACTTATGTCAGCTGAACCCCTTCTGTAGTTTCCAGGTTGGCCTCTTTCCCCTACATCATCACTGCACAGTTGGTTTTTAAAGAGTAAAATATGGATATTTAGGTTTATTTTGTTACGCTTCCACTTGTTATTTGAGTGTGCCTGTAACCCAAAGTGGGGTCTGGCTGCTTGCCGCTCAAAAGCCAATAAAGAGGCAAGGTTAGTGGAAAGGAAAGTTTATTTTGGATGCCGGCACCTGGGGTCGGGGGAGTGGATGCTTCTCCGAAGGCCCACTCCCCACCCCCCCACCCCCTCCAGTCAGTGGGCAAGAGTGTTTATAGATGGAGGGAGGGAGGTACGTGCAGAAACAGCACAGTCATCTCCGACAGTCATCTTGAAGTTGGTCATCAGTGGTCTGACCAGCGTCCTCTTGACTGTTTTAGGTACAGTCAACCTTCAGTTCCAGGGTCAGTTTGTTCCCATCTTCTTGAGCTCTCAGAATTCCAGCAGCTTACGTCATGGCGATGGTCTGGTCATGTAGTCAACTTCTTCCACGTGGCGGGGGTTTCAATATCTAGACAGCTAACAGGGTACAGCTCAGAATGTCTGCAGCCCTTGAGGAGGAACTAAAGGTCCTTGACGTGATGACTACACTGCTGTTATCTAGTCTTGCTGAACTGTTTTCCTTTGTCTCTGCAGTTCCTCACTTCTCTGATTAAGCTTATTCTTTGGCTAATGTTGTCCCACAGACAAAGGCAGGTGGAGGACATGGTCCATAGTGTCCTGCTCCAGTGTTTTGAGGTACGTTTGGAGCCTTATTCTTGTTCTATCTGCTCTCCTTCTCAACGTTTTTTGAATGGTCTTAACGCATCCAAGTGGCTGGCACTCTTCCAAGATCATTATCTGACTCTTTCTACCCAGAGAGTAGTTGTGGGGATTCACGCACTCGTGTACGTTGCTTCAGTCAATTCCAACTCTCTGCGACCCCGTGGACTGTAGCCCACCAGGCTCCTCTGTCCGTGGATTCTCCAGGCAACTGGAGTGGGTTGCCATACCCTCCTCCAAGGAATCTTCCAACTCAGGGATGGACCCAAGGTCTGACTCCTGTGTCTCCTGCATTGGCAGGCAGATTCTTTACCCACTAGCACCACCTAGGAAGCCCACCTGGGAAAATCATAGTATTGTTTATTCAAGACAGTCTTACCCCTGATTCTTCAAGGGTACTGAGATAGTGCCCTCTGGGGAAGTAAGGGTCTTGATTTGCCTGTCCTCCTCCTTATTTCTTTGCAGAGGAGCTGGCCCCACAACCACCGCCCCCCTGCACACTCAGGTCACTCTTTGTGGGTCTCAGGGTGAGAGAGAGTGCTGGCAGAAATGACTCCTCAGGAATTTGGTTTCCGGTCTGTATTAGTTTCTCGGGGGGCTCTTGTAACAAATTATCACGAATGTGCTGGCTTGAAAAAACAGACGTTTATTCTCTCATTGTTCTAGAGGGAAGAGGTCAAAGTTAAGGTGTTGGCGAGTTTAGTTCCTCCTGGAGGTTCTGAGGGAGGGTGCATTCCACTGGTCTTCCAGCTTCCAGTGGCTTCTGCAATCCTGGCATCCTTATCTTGTAGGTAGCACTTCAGTTTCTGCCTCTGTGTTCACGTGGCCTCCTCCCCATGTGTCCCTGTCCTCGCCCCTTACAGGGACACCAGTCCTTGGATTTAAGGCCCACCATAAGCCCAAGACGTTCTCACCTGGAGGTCTTCACCATAATGACATCTGCAGAGACCCTGTTCCTGAAATAAGATCCCATTTGCAGATACCAGTGGTCAGGAGTTGGGCATCTTTCAGGACATCGGTAGACTCCAAATGGGGGCGGGGAGGTTCTCTGCTCAAATAGGGTGTGAAGGACTTGTTATAGACACGCATCTCGGCACATGTGCGAGCTCCAGGGAAGCCCACTGCCCGTCCTGTGAGCAGATTCAGGGTCCCTGGGGGAGTGCGGGGAAGAAGTCTCCCCTCACCCTGCCGGGGAAGTGGGCCTGGCCTGGTGCTAAGGGCCATGAACCAACCTGATTCATAGAAGGCGGGGCCCTGAGCTCATTTCACTGCACCCCAGGCAGATGGAAATCAGTCTTCTCACTTGGGCGGGGCTGGACTGGCCCGGTTGGACCTGAGGACATGTCCCGTTTTGTCTGCTGGAGTACTTCTGTATCTCTAAAGAATTGTATGGAGTCAGCAGATTCTTCATGAAGTTACTTTGTGTTTAAAATTAAGCCAGGTTTTAGAGACTCTTGTTTTATTTATGAGCCACTCATGTACAAGAGTTTATTACCACAAAGTAAACTCAGCATGGAAAGCCTGAGCCCAGGGTTGGGATTTTAGGTGGCAGTCAGTGTGATAGAATTCCAGTTCTACCAACCAATTTAGATGGTTGTGTGGGAGGCCTTGCGAACGACTCTAAACTTGAGCTTCCTATTAAAGTCCAAATTCTGATGACAGTCTCAGAGGCGTCGGTCACTTCACACTGGCATCTTTCTTGGGCAGAGCTGTAAATTAGCAGCACTCATAGGAAACGGTGTGAGCCCGGAGGGACCTTCAACAGACTTGCTGGCACAAGGTGCCCGTTGTGTACCACCCCACTGCACTTTGAGCTCCACGCAAATCTGATTTTGGGCATTTGTTCATCAGCTCTTAGATTATGCTGTGACTGAGCCTGTGGTGACAGGTGTCATGTTTCAGTCCTGATGGAGGTCCTGTGTTTGAAGAGGGAAAACAGCACAGCTGATGCGGGGGCCACTTGTAATTGACAGGCGCAGTGTGATTGGGGTCGTGTACGTGGCTGAACATGGATCTGGGGGAAGATCTACTCGCCAGTGCTTGAGCATCTCTCAGGACTAGTCTTGAAGCAAGTCCTTTTGGAGGTGTGGCTGGCCAGGCTGAGACATACATGCGCTCTCCTTCCAGTGTGTGTGCGTGGATTCTAGGCAGTCTGTGGGCAGATTCCAAACACCTCACTACTTCTCTGAGGTATTCTCCCTGGACATTGGCAGTGGGTGATTTCTAAAGGGCCGTACAGAAGCCACTGTACCAAATGCCAGAGGGGAAGATGATCCTGTCCCTGAGAAGCTGCTCAGGTTGTCAGGAAATCTTTGGATTCCCTGGTGGCTCAGATGGAGCATTGGCCTACAATGCGGGAGACCCGGGTTAGATCTCTGGGTCAGGAAGATCCCCTGGAGAAGGAAATGACAACTTACTACAGCATTCTGGTCTGGAAAATCCAGATCGGATGGAAGAGCCTGGTGGGCTACAGTCCATGGTGTCACAAAGAATCAGACACGACTGAAGGACTTCACTTTCTTTTCTTTTCACTAGTGAAGGGCAAAGGGGAGAAGGAGTGTCTGCAGCCCACCTGTGCCTCCAGGGCACTGCTGTCCCTGCCAGGGCGTGAGGGTGGCCAAGGGCCATAAAGGAAGCCCTGGGTGCGATCAGCGGCGCACAGCTACTGTCCCCAGACCTGTGGGACCCTAGTAAGATTTGCTGTTTCCCTCACTGAAAAGAGGGAAGCCGGGTTGGAGACGCTGGGAGAATAGAAAGTATGGAGCCGAGAGGGAGAGAAGCATGCCACCGCCGCGCAGGAAGCCAGTCTGCATCAGCCTGGTTTCCAGGCAGCCCTGGGCTGAGTGTGCGTGAAGAGTGTTGGGCATGGGGCGGAGACGGGGGCAGGAGGTGTGTGTTGAAAAAGGCATGAGACAGAAACAAGGGGGGAAGTTTTGGAAAAAAAAAAAAAAAAGTAAAGGTTTAAGCTCTCTGTCAGCAGAAAAACGAGAAGAGGTGAAAAGAGGTGTAGAAACTCTCAACTTGGAAATTCTATTAAAGTAAAAAATTACTGGGGCATTCCCTGGTGATCTAGTGGTTAGGTTTCTGGGCTTTCACTGTCGTGGCCCAGGCTAAAACCCTGGGTGAGGAACTGAGAGCCTCCAAGCTGCGTGGGACTGCAAAAACAAAGAAAAAAAATTTACAACAGTGGAATCTGCGTTTGGCTGCAGTGTACATATTATCTACTTTTATGAATGTTCAGAATCTCCCTAATTAAATAATTAGAGAAGTGCCATAATTACAGATATATTATCTGATCCCATCCAATATAACCTGATACATGTACGTTTTTAAAACATATAAGATATGCAGATATGTATTTGAGTGTGCCCTGAAAATTTCTGGAAGGGTGTATGAGAAACTGATAATGAGGCTCACCCTTGAGGTTTATATGGATTACCTCGCCGTGAGGAGAGTACAAGGAGTTTTCCTGTTCTACAGATGAATTTAGTGCTCTACCCATCCTCCTCACCATGACAGAGTATAGGACCTGGGGATCAAAAGTTAAGGCCGCAAGGGAAATTGGGGCTGAAGACTTTAAAACAAAGGTGTGCTCATTATAGTGTTATAACTTGCTTTGTTTTACTTTTATTCATTTATTTGTTTTTGGCTGTGCTGGGTCTTCGTTGCTGCTTAGACTTTTCTCTAGTGGAGGCTACTCTCCAGCTGGGGTGTGGGGGCTTCTCATTGCAGCGGCTTCTCTCCCTGCAGAGCACAGGCTCCAGGGTGCGCAGGCTTCACTAGTTGCAACACGTGGACTCAGTAGTTGCAGCTCGCAGGTGCTGGAGCACAGGCTCAGTAGCTGTGGTGCACGGCCCAGCTGCTCCATGGCATGTTGGGATCTTCCCGGACCAGGGATTAAACCTGTGTCTCCTGCATTGACAGGTGGATCCTTTACCTCTGAGCCATCAGGGAAGCCTGTTCTTTTGTTTATTTGATATAAGAAAAGAATTATCCCATGGTCAAAGAAAATATCTATCTGTAGTGTTAAAGTCCCATAAAATATACTTGCAGAAAGGGAAAGCATAGTCACTCAGTCGTGTCTGACTCTTTGCAACCCCGTGGACCATAGCCTGCCAGACTTCCTTGTCCATGGGATTCTCCAGGCAGGAATATGGGAGTTGGTTGCTGTGTCCTCCTCCAGGGGATCTTCCCAACCCAGGGATCGAACCCAGATCTTTTGCATTACAGGCAGATTCTTCACCATCTGAGCTACCAGAGGACTCCCTGGTGCAGAGGATTTGTGGAACAAGAAAGAAAGAAACGCTATTCTGACTCCTGTTGAAGAATGATAAGGCAGCGATTCAGGGCTACAGGTGTAGGACCACTGAGGTGGGATCTTATAGTAGGGGAGGGAGATTGGGGTCAGCTCTAGATACAGCAAGAAAAGCAGGGAGTTTGTAGCCGAGGAGGGTGTGGGTTGGCAGATAGGAAGCTAACTGAGGGGAAATGGCATGGGTAAGGGAAGAGTCCAGCTAAATGGCTAAATCGACCTGGCAGGATTCTTGTTAAAACGGGAATGCAGAGACAGACAGGGAAAGTCTAAAAGTCAAGGCTGAGCTGGGAAGAAGGCCCAGAGGAACCTGAGAACAGTTGGGTCAGATAGAGACCCTGTCAGCTCCTGTGTGAAAGCAGCGTTCCAGACATGCCCTGGGGTCTGGGTGCCCAGCTCCAGGTGTGCGGACACACGCGGAGGTCTGCTGGTGTCTGCATGCCAGTAGACCTGGGTGGGGATGTCTTTAGGTTGTGTTAAAAACAGGTTCCTATCAACCTAGAAAGATACATTTCATAATTTTGCTTTAACGTTCAGAGTCTGTAATGGGCTAGGAATTTCACACGGAATTGTAATACTGGCAGAGCTACAGCTGTTCTGTTATTGTTGCCACAAACAGAGGAGAGAGGAACTGGAAGGGGCATAAAATTTTCATGGCCTCTCTGCTCTTGTACAGTCTTTGTAATCTGGTGTTGTTTCAAAGTTCACTCGTCGTGAAAACCGCCTTGGCCCAAGGTGCCTAGAAAGAAGCAACAAAAAGGAAAGCACAGAAAAGACTAATGGGGGCTTGTCTGGGGCCAGTGGAGACCGTGCCTGAGTCCGGGAGAGTGTGGGTGGACCTGTGCAGGGTGGGGAGATGTCAGGGGCAGGGGTGGTTGGAAGCAGCTCATGGTGTCTTAATGAACCGAACGAGGTAACATAATTGCTTGTTGATTTCCATCGTCAGGCAAATGGCGCGATTTCACGTTCCTGGGGGGTAAAAAGATCCATCTGTTTTATTCACAGGTTGTACTCCGACTATCTCTACTTTGCAAGTTCGAATAAATCTGCAGATGACTTCCATGAAAAAGTGACAGAAGCTCTGCAGCTGTTTGAAAATTGCATGCTGGATTATTCATTGCGCGCCTGCGTCTACAACAACACCCTCAACAACGCCATGCCTGTGCGTACGCTGAAGGGCTGCTCAGCGGTTATTATGCTGGGGCATTGTGGATCGGGATTTTAGCATTTAAACAGAGAAGCGTTTTAATGTGCAAATGCCTCTCCCCACGCCTTTGAGCGGTGGCTAATGCCAGACAAATATTCATGGATGTAAAAACTATAAAAGCTGATGGGCCCTTTCAGCTGGCACCCTGCTTTCTTCCTCACTGATGGCTCAGTTGCAGTGCTCACTCCTCCCCCCTGAGAAAGAAAGAGGGTGCATTTAGGAAGATTATTATTTAGCAAGGCTCCGAAAACACACCCTGCAATTAGGACTGGCAGACGTGAGGACCCAACTCTCTGGTTGTCTTAAGAGCATTCTCTCTAATGCTGGATTGTTTGGTTGGTTTAAAAAATTACCCACCAATGACTTTCAGTGCTTCTCTGACTGAGTCTTAATGGAAAATTTTTTTTCCATTGATCCCTCTTTTCTTTGCTCTCCTTTGCCTTCAGGAATATAGCTATATGTTTCTTGTTATTGCTGTTGTTGTTCAGTCGCCCAGTCGTGTCCGACTCTGCAACCCCATGGACTGCAGCACATCAGGCCTCCCTGTCCTTCACCATCTCCCAGAGGTTGTCCAAGTTCATGTCCATTGCATCAGTGAGATGCCATCCAACCATCTCATCCTCTGATGCCCTCTTCCTCTTCCTGCCCTCAGTCTTTCTCAGCACCAGGGTCTTTTCCAACGAGTCGGCTCTTTGCATCAGGTGGCCAAAGTATTGGCGCCTCAGTTTCAGCATCAGTCCTTCCAATGAGTATTCAGGGTTGATTTCCCTCAAGGTTGACTGGTTTGATCTCCTCATCCCCCTTTTTTTCATTCAAAAGAAGCTGTTACTGGTGAGTTCAGCACGGTGTAGCTAAGGGATGGTTTCCTGCTGCACAGCACCCTGGGTTCTGCCAAGTGCCTTCTCAGCAGGTTTGCCGTGGTGGTAAGACTCCTTCCGCCCCCGAGTGTGGTCCATAGGCTTGCTTCACTGAGTGTGCCACATGGTAGATCTGCCTGAGGTGGAGGCCGGGGAACCCCCAGGTGTCATGGGGTTCGAAGGCAAGAGGGTTCACTCCCTTATCTTTGTTGTCGAGACTGTCTTATCTGAGAGCGTTGAAGGAAGGGGGATCTTGTCTAACACTTGGAAATGAATTGTCCAAGGAGACACAGATACAGACAAAGCAAGAGACTTTATTGGGAAGGGGTGCCCATGTGGAGAGCAGCAGGGTAAGGGAACCCAGGAGAACTGTTCCGCCAGGTGAGTCAAAGTTTTAGGTTGCATGGTGATGGGTTTCGTTTCCAGGTTGTCTCTGGCCAGTCACTCTGACTCCATCCTAGCTGCTGGGGGGTGCATGGCTCAGCCAAGATGGATTTCAGCAAGGAGGACTCTGGCAGATTGGTTGGACGTATGGACTGGCGTCTCCTCTTTTCTTGACCCTTCCTGAATTATTCTGGTTTGCGGCAGCTTGTTAATTCCGTATTCCTTACCATGTGTTCCTGACCGGTTGTTAAGATAACTCATGCAAGTGACTTCTGTCTTGCCTGGCCAGGGTGGGTGAGTGGGTCCAGTTGGTGTCTTCCCCAAGAGCAGGATGCGCAGAGGAGCAGGTAGGATCCCAGGTAGGATCCCAGGCCGCCCTGCTGGCATGTGTAGTTTTGTAGGGAAGATGCACACAAAGGATCAACACAGAATCTGGCCCCTGAGCCCGGGAGCCCGTCCCGTCTGCCTGCTCCCCTGCTCCCCACCTCCCACCTCCCTCTCCATCGCTGCTCTACCACGACACCATCCCCTGCTTCATCTTGCTTCAGAGCAGGGATTCACAGGTGTGGTCCAAGACCAAGAGTATCAACATCCCTGGGGACTTGTCAGGAATACACACTCTCAGGTTGAGCCCCAGACTCCAAAATCAGGAGCTTTGCGGCCGGGGCGAGGGCGGGTCCGTCTGCCTGTGCAGCAGCCCTCCAGGGGGTGTGCTGGGGGCTCGGCTTGGGGACGCGTGGTTCCAGAGCCTTCCCCTCTCCCCTCCCTGGCAGGTGCTCCTCATCCTTTAGGTCTTGCTTTAGTCTTGACTTCTGTTTGCTCTCTTTCCCCGCCTTTCGTTCCCCACAGCCTGGATCACAGTTGGCCTTTACAGATAATTGTTCCTCACAGTTTAGCTCCACCTGCACTAGACTATAAGCTCCACGTGGCCAGGGGCCACGTCTGTTACATTTCAGTGCATCCCCCTTGCTTAGCAGGGTACCGGGCATGCAGGATGCATTAGAATATTTGCAGAATGAGTGAATGAATGAATGGGAAGTCTGTGAAACTAGTGGAGAGGCTGGGTGGAGAGTTCCAACCAAATCCCTAATGGGGAACAGAGGGATTCGGTGTGCTGATGTCAGGGGAGAGCCTGCGCCGTGCCGTACTCCTCCGCTCTTTCCCCGCCTAGGGTAGGGGAGCAGCCCCCAGGGCGAGGGCCCAGCGTCAGGACCAGGCTCTGGTAGGTGTTCTCCAACCGACCCTGGCAGGCTCCTCGCCCTCCCTGGGCCTCCTGTGTTTCCACCCAGAGCCGGCTGAGGCAGATAACCTCAAAGGCTTCCCCCAGCCCTAATGTTTTTAAATTTTAAGCATATTGGGCACTTCTCCTAAAGACTCTTTTTTATCCTCATTCTGCTTTGATTCTCTGATTGGTACTGGGGAAAGATGAAGGGAAGGGTGGTGTGAGCCTGTCTTAGGTTTGTTAGCAGTGATGCTCGGTGAACCAGAAACTGTCATTAGAGGTGAGCGGCACTTCCCTTGACTGGTAAGGGGGTTGGGGGTGGGGAGTTGAGGGGTTGGAGTGAGACAGGAGTGTCCAGGGGACCAGGAAGGCTTGCCTACCCCTCTTCTCCTGCAGAGCTCTCTCAGGTTTGTTCCCTGCTTGCCCTGGACAGTCCCTCTGCTGCTGACCAGCCCTCCTGGGAAGGCGGACTCAATTGCAGGAGGCCTGCCTGGCCCAGTGCAGGGAGCTCCGTCCATGAAGGCACAGACCCACTTCTAGGGAAATGCTGTTCCCTGTGGCCAGGTCCAGGGACCACTGCGGTTACTTTAAATCACCCCCATCCTGCCACAAAGGGAGGACCTTCTAGAACCTTCTAGAAGGTTCTCAGTAGCAAAGGCAGCTTCTCTGGAAGAGCTAAACCCGGTCAAGCTGGTCCTCCATGGGAGGGACAGACAGACTGAGAACAGAAGGCCCTCGATGACGTAGCAAGAAGCCTTGCTCGCAGCTGCTGTCTGTGTTGGAGGCGACGCGTGTGTTTATTACTGAGGCTGGCGCGTGGCCGTTTTCTCTTTAGCTCTGGCCCAGCTTGAAGTCTTTTTTACGAGCTGGTGTCTGAGTTAGCCGCAACCTGAGGGCTGCAGGCAGCTAATGAATTCTGCAGACAAAAATTGTTTTTCTTCCCCCACCGCCTCCCACACAATTAGAAGAACAATGTAACGGAAAAAAGAATAGCGAGGGATGAAACCAGTTAGTGTCTGTACATATTTTGTCAAGCGTTTCACCATCTTATGGTGGTTACCGTGTTCAGCATGGGGTTACCAGGGCGCTGGCAATGAGGGGATGCGGGGATGATGACTGGGATCCTGGTCCCCACCTGGAGGAGGCCAGGGTCTAGCTGGGAGGGAACAGAAGTAGGAGGTGGAAGCGTCTGCGTCAGGAACCAGGACTGGGCGCTGGGTGGCGCTCCGCGTGGGAAGGGGCTAGACTAGGGGTCCAGCCAGGCCGAGGACTTTCCACACAAGGAGAGCCAGGCAAGGCCAGGCATCGGTGTGGGGGACTCACCCTCAGAGACTCGAGGTGGGAGCACCAGGCAGGGGGCTGGGACCGTGCCCGAACAAAGAGACAGGGCACAACCAGAGGCCGGACACAGAGCGGGGTCCCTGAGTGGGGGACACGGGTGGGAATGCTGGAGAAGGGGGGTCTCAAAGCAGAAAGGGAAGCGTTCGCTGTTTTTCCGGAGCTTTTTGAAGCCAACTGTGAAGTCAGAGGGAGCAGTCCCTGAGACCACTCTCCCTGCTGACACCACTTGCAAACTGGGAGAAGTGCCCCCAAAGCACCATCGGGTTCAGTAATTCACTGGAAGGAATCACAGAGCACACGGCTGGCTGTTACACTCGTAGTTACGGTCTACAGTGGGGAAGGGACCCTGATTAAAGTCAGCCAAGGGAAGAAGCACGTGTGAGGGTACATGCAGCATATTGCCAGCTGGGGCGCCCACCCAAGCCTTTGGTGTCTGCAGCGTTTCCTGGGGCTCCACCCCGTGCTGCCCACCTGGCTGACCTTTACCCGTCCAGTCCCTCCTGGAGGCCAGACCAGTCCCGCAAGGCCCAAAGCCCCCACCCTAACTTGTGCTGGTAGACTGTCCAGTGGCCAGACCCAACCCCCAGCCCAGGCAAGCGAGATGAGACACTTGCATCAGGCATGGCTTCCCAGGTGGCTTTGGGTGGCCTTCCAGGAGCCAAGGACAAAGGCCAGACATCTCAGTGGGTCAGGTCAACGCTTCAGCGCAGACGCGTGCAGTTTGGCACTAGAGAAGGCACAGGAGAAGAACAAGGACCCCGCAGTGTGGGTGGACAGGAGGGGCTTCAGGCAGCGCTGCTCAGACTGGGCTATGCACACACACTGAAGGTCGCGGACGTCCGTGTGGCACCTGGCATTTGGCATTTGCTCTTGCGGCAGGTTCCTGGGGCATTTGCGGGTGTTTCTCATGGCTGTTGTGTGCTGGGCATAGGAACAAAGGCAGCTGGGCTCTGTGTAAAGGACATTCACACCATTGGTGGGGGTAACCTTGGCCTCTCCCTTCACCCAGGCCCTCTCTATGAGATGGCATGAAGGTACCTACAGGGTGGTTCTGAGGATGAAATGGGACCCTGAGTGTGGGAATCCTTTGTGCACGGGCCACAAAGCCCTGCACGGGGGACAGCAAGCATGAATGGTGTTTAAAATCCAACTTCTGGGGACGTCCCTGGTGGTCCAGTGGTTAAGACTTCACCTTCCAATGCAGAGGGTGGAGGTTCGATCCCTGGTCACAGAGCTAAGATCCCACATGTCTCTCGGCCAAAATGTAAAAACAGAAGCGGTATTGCAACAAATTCAGTTCAGTCACTCAGTCATGTCCGACTCTTGGTGACTCCATGGTCTGCAACACACCAGGCTTCCCTGTCTATCAGCAACTCCTGGAGCTTATTCAAACTCATGTCCGTTGAGTCGGTGATGCCATCTATCCATCTCATCCTCTGTCATCCCCTTCTCCTCCTGCTTTCAGTCTTTCCCAGAAGCAGGGTCTTTTCACATGAGTCAGTTCTTTGTATCAGATGGCCAAAGTATTGGAGTTTCAGCTTCAGCACCAGTCCTTCCAATGAATATTCAGGACTGATTTCCTTTATGATGGACTGGTTGGATTGTCTTGCAGTCCAAGGGACTCTCAAGAGTCTTCTCCAACACCACAATTCAAAAGTATCAATATTTTGGCACTCAGCTTTCTTTATAGTCCAACTCTCACATCCATACATGACTACTGGAAAAACCATAGCTTTGACTAGATGGACCTTTGTTAGCAAAGTAATGTCTCTGCTTTTTAATATGCTGTCTAGGCTGGTTATAGCTTTTTTCCAAGGAGCAAGCATCTTTTTATTTCATGGCTGCAGTTACCATCTGCAATGATTTTGGAGCCCAAGAAAATAAAATCTTTCACTGTTTCCATTGTTTCCCCATCTTTTTGCCATGAATTGATGAGACCAGATGCCTTGATCTTAGTTTTCTGAATGTTGAGCTTTAAGCCAACGTTTTCACTCTCCTCTTTCACTTTCATCAAGAGGCTCTTTAGTTCTTCACTTTCTGCCATAAGTGTGGTGTCATCTGCATATCTGAAGTTATTGATATTTCTCCCAGCAATCTTGATTCCAGCTTGTGCTTCGTTCAGTCTAGCATTTCGGTCCACATAAAAAAATCCAACTTCTGAAGGTAGTTGTTTGCTGGGATTCCTCTTGCTGTTGGTTTATAATGTGTAGTGCATTTGGAAAAGCATCTACGGTGTGGGAGGAATTAGCCCTGAACTAATGCCTGCCTTCTTCCTCGGTCCTAGGTGAGGCTCCAGGTCGGGCTGTACGCCGTGTACCTTCTAGATTGGCTCACCGTCTTTAACAAGGAGCAGTTCCTCATCCTCCGCCTGGAAGACCATGCCTCCAATGTCAAGGACACCATGCACAGGGTCTTCCAGTTCCTCAGCCTTGGTACGAGTTTCGAGCTGGACACCCACAGAACAGGGCGCCAGTTCCATGGACACTGACCTGCTGAGTCCCAGACAGACTCCGTGAGCCTGGAGGGTGGGCCTGGGCTGAGAGGCCAGTTAGTGCCTGTCGGTGAAGCACCAGCTCCAGACAGGGCCTTGTGCGCAGTGTGGGGAGGGGGCCTCTGGGGAGGAAGAGACAGCCACTCGTCTGGGAGCTCACGGTCCAGTGGAAGGAGAGGAGGAAGGAGGCTTGAATCACCGAGTGACTGACAGGGTGACATGGGGGAGAGGTGGTTTGGCATCCTCGTACGCGTGAGATCCTTACACATGACTTGGGGTCCCGCCTGCCGAAGCGGTCTTGGAAGGAGTGGTGTGAGCTGCACCATGAGGAGGACAGGGCGTCCTGGATGCTGGAACTGTCTTGCAGAGGCCACAGGGCCTGGAGGAGGGGATGGACAGGTCATTGCTTGGCTGGGACCCCTGGAGGCAGAGCCATGTGGCTGGGTTTGGGCTCCTGAGCCTCTAGGGTGGGGCAGCCTGCCCCCAGCCAGAGGAGACTGTTTCCTAGAGTCCCTAGTGGCACTTTGTGGCAGCAGGCCAAGTCGCTGGCCCCAGTGACAGCTGGTAGAGGCGCGTACATGGGTGCAGAGTGCTCCCTGGCGGGTGGCACCCAGGACCCCTCGAAAGGCTGGGGCGGCCTGCACATTCCTCCCCCCGACTCCCACCCAGACGCCCCTGCAGCCCTGTCTGAAGAGCTTGCTTTGGAATTTTGTCAGTTGAATATTTCCTGAAATCCATTTGCCCACCACTTGGGCTCAGGGCCCTTTTGTCATTTGATTCCTTTCTCCTTTTCTCGGAGACCTGGTAATGTGATAGAGTGTGATTACTTTTTCCTTTTAAGGCCTGGAACTGTTTTTTCTTTGATTGGGCCACCTGCAGGCTCTGGTACATTTCAGTGACTTGTCTCAGGTCCCTAAGATGGACGATGGCAAAGGCCAGTCTGTTCCTTCCCTGTCAGGTAACCCAGGGACACTGGGGTGTATTTTTTTGTGCATGGGCTCAGGACTTCAGCCTGACGCCGAGAGCCCCGGGGCACAGAGGCTGAGCGGGGATCCTGGAGGTTAAGCCAGTGAGAGGCTTAAGGTCCTGAGGGCTGGGGTGGAGGTGGCACCCTTGGGTGGCAGCACCTGCTGGTTTGTTCTTTGGCCTCTCCCCATGGACACCCCTGCTGTACATGGAGGTTTAGCCAGTAGGGGGTCCCTGGGCACAGGTGGCCCCTCCCTTCCCCCCACGATGATCTCACAGCAGGACACACGGGTGAAATACAGCCCCACCATGAGGCCCTCTGCAGTGGCCTGGAGTAGAAATGGTGGAGGCAGAATTCAAGTGGCCGGTGACAGAGCATCTCTGTGCAGAGACCGCGTGTGGCAGGTCACAGTTCTCCAGGCACAGGCTGGCTCCTCTTTAGGGGGCTTTGGAAATGAAACCAGGAGGTGAGCCTGTGCCCAGAGACCCAGCTGTGCTTCCAGGGGTGGGTAACACACCAGACCACATAGCCTCTTCTGGAATTTCAACCTTCCTCCCTCAGAAATTCCGAAATGAATCCAGGCAAAGAATCTGAATCTCCAAACACATTCTTACGGGAACCTCCTGTCTCCCCAGGAAGCATGGCCAAGATTCTCTCATCAGAGTTTTTTATGCGCCACCCACTTGCCTCACAGGCTCTTTGCTTTGCGTTCCAGGGCCCTTAAGTGAGAAGCAAGAGGCCCTGATGACCAAGAGCCCGGCGTCCAACACACGGCGTCCCGAGGACCGGAATCTGGGGCCCATGTGGCCGGTCACCCAGAGGCTTCTGCAGGACTTCTACGGGCCTTTCAATGCCCGGCTGGCGCAGGTCCTTGCCGACGAGGCCTTCCTGTGGAGGAAGACGTGAGGCTGGCTTTCTGGCGCTGGCAGGGGGCGGTTTCTGTGACTTCCATGGTCTGAAGGTCTCTCTTGGTGGGGAACCCTTGCGCTCAAAGCCTGGAGGAGACCCCCCTCCTTGGGCCCATGTTTGTGGAACCCAGTTCCGAATCCTTTATCATGTCACACAGCCCAGCAAGGGACCGATTGCCAAGCCTTGGATGGAGGCTGTCGGAGATTCCACTTGGAAAGGGGTCCCCCTCTGCTCTGAGAGTGTCCGGGCTCCGGGACGAGGCAGGCGGGCACTGGGCAGGGCGAGGGGCAGGAGGGGGTGCTGGGTGCGGAGTCTGGGCTTTGACAATTCCAGGATCCACTGGTGGCCCCACCCCAGGGCTGGCCAGGATTCACACTACACATTCAGCTTCACAAGCCTCTGTTCAGGTCACTAAAGCTCATGATGGCGGAGAACGGAGGCTCTTTCTTTCTTTTTTTTTTTTTTTTCTCGCCTTTTACCCCCAAAGTCAGCCCTTCTGTCTCTTCAGGTATAAACCATGTCAACTTCACTGTTTACGAGAGAAAAAGACACAAGCCAACTTTTGGGTAGCACGTTCCGGTCTCAGACCTCCTCCCCGTCTGTCCTTGTGGACTTTGCTTATGTTTAAAAAGAAAGCAAGTGTATTTAAAACAAACCACTTTCTGAATTTCACTGGCTGAAGTTCTCTTTTTCTGTCCATGTAGATGTTTTCTCGAGAGTTTTTTTTTGGTTTCTAACTAGAGATAAAAATTCAGTTTAAAATCAGAAGGGAAATTGTCGCTGTTAATGCCAGACTGAGCACCTTGAAGGAGTTGACGGAAAATCTCTGCACCTTGGCCCTGGCTGTGCCCCCGAGGTCTCAGAGAGCTGCCCACCTTGGGAAGTTTTAGTTCAGGTGCCACGGGCTCCACTGCCCTGCCTTCCTCTCTGGTGAACTTGTTACCACCTTCTCCTCCGTATGTGGCCAGAGGTCCTTGCTCACCCAGCGAACTGCAGAACGCCCGTTTCAGATCCAGAAACACGCATGTGAGCTCTGCCTGGGCCGGAGAGATTGAATCCCTGTGCTGGGATTCCATACGAGAAAGCCAGGAGCAGATCCTTGACAGAACTTTCCGGGCCACTTGGCAGCTCGATTTGCTGTCAGATGGGCTGATGGGCTTGCTGTTTCTTGGAGGTGATGGGAAAGATTGAATACAGTCCTTGCACACCAGCCCCCAGGCGGGACCCCAGCTGAGCTCTGCACACGATTGTCAGTGGAAGCTTCTATGAGTCAGAGGTCTCCAGGTCGAGGTGCCGGGCACACCACCAGTCAGAAAGTGCAAACGCCTCCACATGCCGCCGCCGCTCTTGGGGCTGAGGATTCACTCAGCAGTCCCATCCCTCCTGCCATTGGAGGTGGGATGCCCCATCCACTCGACGAAGGCACACCGCAGGCTTGCCCTGGCACGGCCGGGCTGTTTCTGCTGTGGAGGAGCCCGGGTCCCGAACACCCACTTTCAGGGACAGCCTCTCTCCCCATGACACTCTCTCCCATGACACTCGGAGCAGCAGCCCACAGGAGACCTGGCCTGAGCACGAGGTTCTGTAGGGAGATGGCACTGGCGCAAATGTGTGTATTTATTTGCAGTACAGGTGTGCATGCGTGGGTGCAGGTGTGTGTTTCTCAGTGGGTTCCCTTCAGTTCTATTCCCATCAGCCCCTTCTGCTCTGGACTCAACCCCCCTTCATGGGTTCATTTCTCTGCCAGTTCTTTAGTAGCTCGTCGGTGTCAGCCCATGTTTTGCTCTTCGGCCCCAACGGCGGTCACAAGCACTTTGCTTACACACCCCTATGTGGGTGAGCAACATGCCTCGTAATTCTGCTTCTTACAGAAGTGTTACCAAAAGTCTCATTTCCAGTACTACTTGGTTTATCATACAAATCTTTGTACAGACGCAGGCCCATCCTTCCATGCTGATCAGCACTGTCCGTGTGGACCCAGTTTCTCCAGGGGCCTTTCTCCCAAGGGCTGGCTGGCTGTCGCCTTTGCTTTCCTCTGCTCTCTCTCTCGTGCGCGAGGCCCCTCTCCTGGTGACAGCAGAGCTGCTATTTCGAGCAGTGGTCCTCGAGCCCATCATTCCAAACCAAAGCGAAGCAGAGCCTCTCTCACGACCCGAGTTACTTTGGGTCCCCAAAGCTGTGCATCCGACTGTATTAAATTGCATCCCCTTCGTCGCATTAAGGTGTGTTCATGAACCGCCCCTGTGCTGTCCTTTTGTTAATACTGAATGTAATTAAACACGGACCCTGGAGGGCACATCCTTCCTCCTTAGCCGTCACAGCACCCATGGGAGCATCTCCACCAAGCCCGGGTGCATGAAGGAACCACAGGAGGAGCTCAACATCTCAGCTGCTGCAACGTGGACCCTGTACGCAGGGGACCTGCCGCGTGTGGTGACGGTGAGAGAGAGAGAGGACACGGTGTCCCCAGGGACTCCTGCATGGGGCCGGCAGAGGGTGTGAGTCAGGGCGGCGAGGTGCAGCCCTGCCCACAGACGGGCCTAGCGTCGTCTTCAGACATTTAGGTTTGAAGCTTGGGTGATCAAAGGTCTTGCTGCTCCCAACAGGCTGCTTTCCTCATGTCTCAGGCCTGCCTGGCCCCTGGGGGCTGTGAGTTTGAGGTTCCTGGTGTCACTGGGCGTGTGTCATTGTCCCTGGACACCCAAGGCCTCCAGGTGCGGCCAAGGCAAGCCTGAGGGAGATGAGGTCATTTCGGGGTTGGGGCTGTGGGAGCCTGGGCCATCCCGGAGACAGTAGGGAGCCGGATTGGTTCTTGAATTCTGAAAAGACCCACCCTGGGTTCGTGTCTCCCCGGCACTGCCCCCCATAGTGGTGTGTTGGAGGGGAGAGGGGAGTAGGGCTGTCCATCCCATGTGAGTGCCCTGCCCTGTGGGTGCCCAGCTCTGAGTCTGGGGCACAGAGGAGAGTAGAAGGGGGTCTCAGCCCCCACAGTGGAGGTCCCCACCTTGGGGTAGCAGGGCAGTGAGCATGGGGGGCCGCCAGGGCTCCCAGGACTTTCTGTCCACCTGCAGCTCTGAGCAGGCCCTTTAAGGTCAGGCCCGGGTCAGATCTAGAAGCCAGGTGGGTCTGGAGCCTGGGCTTCCTGAGTCTCAGGACTTTCCCAAGTCCTCCGTGAGGTAGTGGTGGGGACCCTGCCCTTCACTTCCCTGAGAAATTCCCCTCTCCCAGAGCAGAGAAAGCCTGGGTCCTGCGAATAAGGTTGGAAGCCTTCCAGCATCTTCTCCTGGAGTCATGGGCCATCTCTCCTCACCATTCTTCCCCTGAAAGGCATGGTCTGACTTGCACCCACCAGACTCGGCCCCCGAAGAGGACAGTGTGGGGAGGGGGGTGGGGGAGAGCTCTGGGCCTGGAGCCAGATGAGCTGGTTTCAAGGACACCACAGGCCCCAGTAATGGTACATGGAAGTATAAAATGAGGATCAGAGAGGCTACCCGTCTGCCTGAGGTCACACAGTTCCGGTCTCTGGAAAGAAAGAGCAGGATGTCAATTCAGAAGTTTTCCTCTGTGTCTTCCAAGTTAGAGTTCTTTACCCTGGTGCTACAGCGTACATTCCCCACCCCTCATCAGCCTCCCCATCCCCAGCAGCCTGTCTGCGTCTCACGTGTCAGCCCCATCTCTGATACCCTTGGGGCACAGGGCAGCAGTTTCTGGGCAGAGATTTCCGCAGACCTACCCATCTAGGTGGTGACCGGAGCGTCTAGGGGAAACCAAAGGGAAGTATACATGGCCTTGTTCAGCCAGAAGGGTCTTGCCGCCGAGACTCCTGCCGGCAGAGGAGTCCTCCATGTCCTGGGCCGGCCAAGCCTCCCACTCACAGGACCAAGCAGATTTTAGGGGGGCTGGCTGTGGGGGGCTTCGGAGTCACAACAGAAGTGGATGGGCTGTCCCAGGGCTCAGCCCTGCCTGATGGCCTCAAAGGCACCAAGGGGACACACTCAGCTAAAAAGTCTGCAGAGTCTGCATTTAACTTTTTAGCATGGGTTTCCTGAGCATCTACTTTGCACAAGGCTCTGGGCCAGGCATTAGGGTGGATGGGAGGCTGCTCATCTGTTCCTTCAGTGACTGCTTCACCAGTTCTTTCACCACGTATTTATGGGGCCCTGACTGCGTGAAGTGGGGGTGGAGGAGGGCAAAGGTCAGAGGTCAGAGGCCCGGATGAGGCCCGGAGCTGTGTCCATGGTGGGCAGGATGGGCTGGTTGAGGTCAGAATTCTCAGAGCATCCTTCTTAACCACATACATGTTCTTAAACATTTGATTTTTACTTAAAATATTTGAAGTACATTCCTGTGTCTGTCTTCTGATGTAAGGCCCAAGGCCTTTGCCTGAACATGAGTCTGCAGATTGGAGTGTCGGGTCATCTTTGTGGCCGAAACCACGTCGTGCTGAACCAGCACTGGTCTCTGGTTTTGCTTCTCTAAAGGGGCATGAGAACTGAAAAGCTCTTGCGAAGTATCAGAAGGCAGAGTCTTTTGTCGTACATGTAGTTACTTCCCTCATCGTGCTGGGACTTACCAACCCTTCCGACCTGGTTTTCAGAAAGTGACTCATATTTTGCACTTGTATTTCATTTGTTTACATCAGCAGTTCTCAAGGTGTTGTCCAAGGATGCTGGTGACCCTCAAGACCCTTTCAAGAGATCCACCAGGCAAAACTAAGACTCTTCATGACCATACCAAGACGTCGTTCACCCTTTACCCTCTCATTTCCTCTTGAAAGTACAAATGATGAATTCTAGCCGCTGAAGCCCGCTCTGATAGCTGATGGACTATGCACTTGTGCATTCATGGGCTTTGAAAGTCTTGCAACCTTAATTTCTCCTGTAGGGAAGCCTGGTGTTCTGCAGGCTATGGGATCGCAAAGAGTTGGACAGGACTGAGCGACTGAGCAACAACAAGTACTGATAGATGTGAACCATATAAACAAAAGCTCTTTGGGAATCTTCCATAATTTTTAAGAGTGTAAAGGAGTCTTGCTACCAAATAGTTTGAGAACTGCTAGTTTCTATATTTATTAAATCACACATTTCTAATATCAAGCACAACTGGCATAAGAAAGACTTGGGAATCAATGTAACTGACTTGTAATAAACACAGAGTTGACTGGAGGGCATTTTGCAGAATGGCTGAGAGCACTAAGCATGCCCGGAGCATCGGCTAGGATGCTACGGGATGAGGAGATGGGCATCTGTCGGTGGGGAGGCAGACGAGAGGCATCCGTGGTACCCGAAGTGACGGTGGTTACAACGGAGCTGCAGTTATGGGGCACGTGCTGAGCGCCAGGCCTTGTGCTCTGTCTCCATGGATCCTCACCACCACCCTAAGAGAGAGGCCCTCTCCTTGTACAGGTGGGGGAAACTGAGGCTCAGATACTAATGAGCCTGAGACCCCCTCCCACCCCCCCACCCCCAGCTTCTAAGGAGCAGAGTTAGTCCTTGATCTCAGGTCTGCTGATCTCCAGGACCTGCATCTTAACCCGCTCTCCTCACCTCTGAGTCCCTGAAGTCTCCCAGTTTCTAAGGAGGCAGCTGGGGTGGGCAGAGACTCAGGTGAAGTCAGGTGGGTGCCCGTACCTTCCACACAGTCTGGGCTGGGAGGCCGACATGGGCACTGGGGACTGAGGTTGGGACCAGGTGGCCTCTTCAAGTCATTTCCTTGTGGAAGCAGCAGAACAGACCTGGACGGTGCCCCACCCCCTCTTCCATGCACCCCATCAGCTGGTGCCAGCCTTGTAGGGGCTTTTGGGCAGAGCCTTGATCCTGGCCTCTGCCCCCTCTTTCTGCCTCCTCTCTGAGTCCAACATCCATCTGGAAGGGAGGAAGCTGAGCCGTGTGTGTGCTGATCCCCAGACCTTTTTAGGGGGTTGGACAGGAGGGACCGACTCCTCCAGGGGCCCTCCCACCTCATGATCTGAAGCTCTCTCAGAGCCCAGGAATCCCGGGTTGCCCCCATCCTGCCAGTTCTGAGGTTAGTAAGGGGCCCTCTGGTCCCCTGTGGGCAGCAGCTCCTGCAGTGCTGTGGATTCGAGTCATGGGTGAGGAATGGGGAGTGGCTGCTTCCCTCCTCAGGGCTGTTCTCCAGATCCCCAAGGACGCAGCTGGACATCCCCAATTAGGCCCCACGGTCACCATGGAGATGCTTTGTTTACTCCCACCTCCACATGAGATAATCTGGAGAAACTGCCATTTTTCTACACTTTCAACATGATTTGGAGTTCAGGCAAGTTCCAAAGCCACGCCACCCTCCAGTTCCGAAGGCAGTGGCCCAGGCAGCCTGCACAGACCTCAGGATGCCAGCCAGCTTGCCCTAAGAGAGCGTGCACCTCACCTCTGCTCCGTTGTCTGTCTCCCTGCCTTCGCTCCAGCCATTGCACCACCAGGAATGTCCACCCTCCCCACTGTTCAGCCGAGTCGACTTCATCCCCCACCACCCCAAGGCCAAGTGCGAGCATCACCTCCTCCTCCGCGACGGCCTCCTGGATTCCACCCTGTCTCCCACCTCCTGACCTGCTTGAGGGCTCTTCCCCTCCTTGTTGCACCCCTGTCTAGCGTGGCGCTGACTGCTCTCTACTTGACTCGGTAGTCACTCGTGTGTTTTCGTTTCCCGTCCAGACAGTGGACCCTAGGGGCACACAGGCTGTACCTTCCTCTACCTTCAGATACCCAGCCGTGGAGCTATGTTTCCGAGGGGGAGGCCGAGAGCACCTGGAGAGAGAACCGAACTGGGAGCTTGGTGATCTGGACGACCCGAGCAGATGCTTCGACTTCTCCGAGCCCGGTTTCCCCAGCTTCTGAGCCGCGTGGGGGACCGGGAGGACCGCAAGGGGCCTTTTCAGATCTGTGTTTCTCTCTATTGCCTTTTGAGAACTCGCCACTTTCCCCAGGCTGCTTCCATGCCCAACCTGTTTTGCAGAGAAGGTGCCTGGAGAAGGGATCGGGGCGGTGTGGCAACCCCCTCCATTCTTACGGATTCCAGGAAGCCCGCCCTGGGAGTAGGAGGCCCCTTACTGCAGCCTCGTGCAGCACATGCGGCCCTGTGCTGCCCCCGTGTGACCCGTTTGGGCACTGCACAAGGGAAACCTTGCATCTCAAAAAAACCTCTCCAAGGGCCACCCTGACAGATGCCCATCACCGACCTGGCTGACCCGCTGGACCTCCCGCTGTCTTCCTGCTCACCTCTCACCTGGGCCAGGGAGCTCCTCGTGACCAAGTGTCATCCTAGGATGAGGACACCCCAGGGTGGGAGGACCTAGATCTCTGATCAGCCCCTGTGTGGCAGAAAAGGGATTACAGGGGTCTCCAGAGGTGCTCACACGTGCATCTTGGTCTCCAGGCCCTTCCCAACCCCCTCTCAGCTAAGAGGCCTGCAGGCTGTGTAGGATCATGCCTGTCGTGCCTTCAGGGGCAGGGAGGCTGGGGAAGGGCCAGACTGACTCCGAGTCCAGTGGTCTCTCCACTCCATCTGGGGCCACCAGGACGCAGTGCCTGATGAGCTCCGCTGAGACCCTTCCGCCCTTCGGGATTGCTGGTGGTCAGACACCCTCCCCCCACTAGCCCTTTCTCATCTCGGTCCTTCCCACGTGGATGCCTCCCCTTCTCAACCCTGAACGCCCACCCACCCTTCCTAGTACCCTGTCCTGAGCGGACCTGAACTTGCGTCTCATACACCCTCCTAGGACTGTGCACGGCTCAGGAGAGCCTGGGGGAGCCCTGACCCCCCAGGGGGCCCTCAGAGGTGGGAGTGGGGGTGATGAAGAGGACCCGGCTTGCAGCTTCTGCCTGCAGACCTAGAGCTCCTTCCTCACTCATTGTTGTTCTGCCGTATCCACTCCCTACAGCATCACCTCCTTTCTGGGCTCTCTTCTCTTCTTGCAGAATGGACCTTGAGGCTCCTGGCTCCAGGGCCATCTCCATAAGCCAGGCTTTGTGGCCTCTAGCCCCACTCAGGCAGGCTCTGCTATCCTTGCCCTTCCAAGATGTGAGGGGGTGGAGCTCAGGGGTCCAAGGGGACCCTGTTTCCCCAGGGGATCTTGTGCTGACAGCTGTCCTGCCTTAGTGTAGGCGCACTGAGGTCTTGGACCTCCACGTGACAACGGGCACTCCTCCTGCTTGACCTGGCCTTCCTTCTCCCCTGCTTGCTCTCCCTGCTGCAATGAGGCATGTGCTGGATAAAGAAAAGCTGGGCTGGGCTGGACTTGGGTCCCAACAGGCAGGCCTGGAGACATGGCCACAAGGCAGCTGGGAGTGTCCAGGGTGTCAGTGACAAGCCAAGCTTGGCACAACCCAGAAGCATCACTGTGCCCACGCTGCCCGGACATTCAAAGAGACACTGCCTAATGAGCAAAGAAAATGACTACACTTTACCAGGTGCTGCTGCGGTCACGTTTGAAGGGTCCAGTTTGTCACTTTCCCTCCGCTTCCTCACAGCTGTCTCCTTCGGGCTCCTCAAGCTCCTGCTCTTCTGTCCCAGTTGCTCCAGGAGGCCTCAGCCACCTGGGGACTGCCCCTTCCAGAGCGTGTGACTTTCTCAGCACCCCCATCAGCTGAGAGGTGACCCGGACCCTGGTCCAGGCTGCTCACCCATCAGTGGCCAGAGCTGAGGGGGCCACTTGCCCCCTCCAGCCATGGGACAGGCAGTCTGCCAGGAGCTGGAAGGAGAATTGATGTCAAGGGTCCTCTCCAGCACCCCCCAGCTCCCTCAGAACCCCCATGGGTTCTAGTCTGGCCCTTCTTAGTCATTTTCCCACCTCTCATTTGCTTTTGGATTTTCTGCCTCTTTGTACCCGCATTGCATTATGTGAAATTCCCTCCCATTTATGTCTCAGTTCACCAAATCTTTCTACTTCTCTACATCACCAACTCTGGTCTTGAAACTATTAAGTTTTTCATTTTTAAATGACATTTTTGGGTCATTTTCAATTGTAGAATTTCAATTTGGTTCATTTTCAAGTCTGTTTTTTTTCATAAAACTTTGTTTTTTAAATATGGGTTTTGTTCCTTCTTTATGTCTTTAATCATTTTAAACATGATTTATCATTTCATTTGAACTGTTTTGTTGTTATAAGTTCTCGGAGGAGTAATTTTTTTTTTTTTTTTTTTTTTTTTAATCTGCTGGCGTTCCCTAGTGAATTATTTCCATGTGTAGTTTGTTATTTTAAAAAATCATTATGAGTTTTTTTGGGGGTATGTTACCATTTTTTCCCCTAAGAGATTCCCATGTGCCCTGGGATTAGAGATATTTGCAGAAAAGGCTTTTATTTTTGCTTCCGTCTGGACCCAAAGGGTCACTTCTCTGGAAACAAGGTTTGCAATAACTTTTTGACTTGGGATGCCCTTGTTTTATAGGAGGTATAAATTAAAGCTGTCTATGCGATTGGGAAGGGTTTCTTTTTGTTGTCGTTGTTTGTTTATTTGCTGTTTGTTTTCTGTTTTATTCTCCAAAAAAAAAAAGAAGTTTTTTTTTCTGGAAAAAAAATCTGACACAATTTATCCTGCTTCCTAGGCTAGGAATTAGAGGACATTTATTTAAATATTTAAAAATAGCACCCAAACAGTTTGATGTCCTTTGCAGCAGAAAAAATGAAGCAGCGGCTCGGCGGCCAAGCCGGTCCCTCCGCGGAGAACGGACCGCAGGGGCCCGGGAAGCAGCTGCCGGGGCGCCGGCGGCCGAGCGTCCTCCAGGGGGCGCGCCTGCCGCGAGCCCAGACCCCCTGGCGCTGTGCTCATCCCTGGTTACGGGTCTGCAGTGACTATGGGACGCTGACATTCAGAACGAGAGGAAAAATCCTTACCACCTCTCACTCTCCAAATACATCTACGTACATTTGTAACGACTCGACTGTGTTTTTTAGCATTTGCTGTGTTTTCCTGACTATTTGAGGGATTTGCTGGGGAACCAGGACGGACACTCGTCCCAAGAGCCCAGCTTGTGGCCTCTGCTGGGACTCTGCTCACTGGTCCCACTGCTTAAAGAAGTGTCAGTGGCACTCTTCATCAGACTCACGACCCACACTGCATATTGCCTTGTGTTTAAAAAGTGCACACAGTCAGGCAGAGCTGGGTTTTCAGGCTTTGCAGTCTCCCCATCTAAAACCCTAGGGCCAGGACTGAGAAAGGGAGGAGGAGGAGGAAAAAAAGTGAAGCCCTGTGAGTGTGTGAGTGAGTGTATGTGAGTGTCTATGTGTGTGAGAGTGTGTGAGTGCGTGTGAGAGTGTGTGTGAGTGAGAGTGTGTGTGAGTGCATGAGTGTATATGAGTATGAGTGTGTGTGTGAGAGTGAATGTATGTGAGTGTGTATATGTGTGAGAGTGTGAGTGTGAGGGTATGTGAGTGCCTAAGTGTATATGAGTGCATGAGTGTGTAAGAGTGTGTGTGAGTATATGTGAGTGTATGCGTGTGAGTGCCTGAGTGTACATGAGTGTATGAGTGTGTGTGTGTGAGTGCACATGTGTATGTGTGAGTGCATGAGTGTGTGTGTGTCTGAGTGTAAATGAGTGCATGAGTGAGTGTGTATGACTGTGTGTGAGTGAGTGTATATGAGTGCATGAGTGTGTAAGAGTGTGTGTGAGTGTATGTAAGTGTGTGCATGTGAGTGCCTGAGTGTATGTGAGTGCATGAGCATGAGTGCATGTGTGTGTGCATGTGTGTGAGTGAATGTATGTGAGTGTGTGTGTGTGAGAGTGTGTGTGAGTGTACATGAGTGCATGAGTGAGTGTGTATGAGTGTGTGTGAGTGTGC
>ML660216.1:12688190-12752200 GCA_007570785.1 Antilocapra americana | reverse complement strand
TGTGTGTGTCTGTGTGTAAATGAGGGCATGAGTGTGTATGAGTGCGTGTGTGTGCATGTGAGTGTGTGAGTGTATGAGTGCATGAGTGAGTGTGTATGAGTGCATGTGTGAGTGCACGTGTGAGTGCACGTGTGTATGTGTGAGTGCATGCGTGTGTGTGTGTGTCTGAGAGTAAATGAGGGCATGAGTGTGTATGAGTGCGTGTGTGAGGGCGCGTGTGTGTGTGAGTGAGTGCATGCTTGTGTGAATGTGTGTGACTGTGTGAGTGTGTGGTGATGTCTTCTACCCCCAAGGCTGTCGGGCAGAGCCTGCAGCCTGCAGGAAGGAGGTTCCTTTCTGTTAGGGTCCCCGAGAGCAGCAGTGACCGCCTGGGTCCCTGGGCCCCGCAGTGGGACCTGCGTTCACCTCCAGGACACTGGCCGAGGAGCAGCAGGTAGGGGAACAGGGCAGAGAGGGGCCTGTGGGCCTGCGGGAGGGCCAGTCAGCTGCATTCAGCCACGGTGTGCCCACCGGGGACAGGCAGGTGGCGAGACTAGTGCCTGCCTTAGAGGAGGCGATGCTGTCCTCGGGGCCGGGACACCACTGTGTAAGCAGCCGCAGTCATGTCTAGGGCTGGGGGTGCTACGGAGGCTGGGAGACAGGTGGCTCAGGGGAGAGGAGCTGGAGTAGGGTGCTGCCTGGACAGGAGATCAGGGCACGATGTGAGCCTGGACATTTGTGTTAATGAAGGAGGTGTGGGGGGCTAGACTTCACGGGGAGGGAGAGAGAGGACAGGACGTTACCTGGGCTGACTTTTAACCTCAGTTCACGTGTCCAGCACAGACTTCCCTGCAGAGCCCGTCTGCCCCCGACCGTCACCACCACCCAGCACCACAAACCTGCCTGCCCACCCCCTTTCCCACTCCAGGGGCTGACACCCCCATCCTCCCCACAGCCAGGGCCCCTGGCCAGGAGCTGTCCTCAGCTCTCTCCCAAGCCACGCTCCTCTGGCCTGGGACCCCTCCAGCCCATCCCTTAACTAAGACCAGATTCTGACCCCTTCTCATCATCTCCACACTGCTCCCCAGTGGCTGGGCAGTTGTCTGCCTGCCCTCAGTGCCCACACTGGGTCTCTATAATCAATCAGCCAGAAGGATACTTGCAGGTATGAGCTGGGGCCTGTCACTCTGCTAGAACCCTGTCAAGACATCCCCTCACCCACACAACCACTGAGTCCTTCCTGTGGGCCTCCAGGCCCTGCCACCTGCTCTCATCCTCTGCGACCTCAGTTCCTGCCATTTCCCCTCCCTCCTTCATCCAGGCCCATGGAGCCCCTGGCCGGTCCTCAGTGCCCAGGGTCTTGCACCGTTGATCACCCTGCCTGGCACTCTCCCATCACCTGCAACAAGGTCACCCTGAGGGCTGTCATTCCAGGTCCCTCTGCCTCTCTATGTCACATCACTTTTCATTTTCTGTATGACCATCTTTCACTGATGAACTTGGCTTACTGTTTTCCTGTTTCCCACAGGGCTTCCCCGGAGCTCAGACAGTAAAGAATCTGCCTGCAATGCAGGAGGCTGGGGTTTGATCCCTGGGTCAGGAAGATCCCCTGGGGAAGGAAATGGCAACCCACTCCAGTATTCTTGCCAAGATAATCCCCTGGATGGAGGAGCCTGGCGGACAGCAGTCCATGGCATTGCAAAGAACGGACAAGACTGAGCAAATAACACTTTCGCTAAGTAGCACCAGAGGGAGAAGTTTTGACTGTAACTCCCTGATATTTCCTGTCCCAAGCTCCCAGGTCAGTGCCCAGCACAGGCTGGGGCTCAGTAGATGCTGCGAATGTTGGATAAACAGAGGGCTGGCTGGTCACTAAAGGAACTGGAATTTTTTCCTGGTCAAATGGCACCCCACTCCAGTGCTCTTGCCTGGAAAGTCCCGTGGATGGAGGAGCCTGGTGGGCTGCAGTCAATGGGGTCGCAAAGAGTCGGACACGACTGAGCAACTTCACTTTCACGTTTTAGTTTCATGTATTGGAGAAGGAAATGGCAACCCACTCCCCTGTTCTTGCCTGGAGAATCCCAGGGACGGGGGAGCCTGGTGAGCTTCTGTCTATGGGGTCGCACAGAGCCAGACATGACTGAAGCGCCTTAGCAGCAGCAGCAGAATAGATGATGGATGAGTTTAAGCTAAGATGTTAAGTGAGCTGGGAGGGAGCAGGGACCACAGAAGGAAAAGCATCTCTAGAACTCAGACAGGGCTCCTCCCTGACATGAGCCTGAGGTGATGGGATTCTGTTTGCTGTTTTTAGGTAAATAGGGACTTGACTCTCCAGGTAAGCCCAGTTTTAGAAAACTAATAACCAGGGTGCTGGCCAAGGGAACGCCAAGCTAGACTTTCTTCCAGAGCTACTCAGATAGTAGCAGCTGATTGGAAACCAGTCTGAGAGGCTGAGATTTCATTGGTGATTAAGTCTGGGTTGTGAAAAGATGCAAATGAGAGCGATTTCTGATCCTCTGTAACTGTCCTGTGAGATCAGAGTGGGTTTGTAGAGCTTGGGGAAGATGGAGCCGGACTTAAACAATGAAATTACCAGAGGGGGAACAAACATCTCTCCACTAGCAATGTGCTATCTCCTTAACAGACTGTCTCCCCTGTTAGTTAAGCCCCAAGTCAAGAGTCTGGGATCTTAGGTCTTGAGTGCCAATGGCCTTGGAACCTGGGCCACTTCTTGCATCAGAGGGTCTCTTGCTAAGAATCTGCCAGCAGGGGGTCAGGTGGCTCTGACTTTGAAAGCAGAGCAATACTCTCCTTTCCCTGGAAGCCTGAATGGACCCCGACACGCTGGTGGTGGGGGTGACCTGGAGCCCAGACCTCTATCCCCTGCTCCTCAACCCTCCCTTCCCTACCTACCCCTAGTTGTGACAAAAAAAAAATAATAATTACACTCACTCATTTTATACAACTCAAGAAATGGTTTCATTGACAAGTGCAATAAACTAAAAGTTCTAGCCCAAATAAGTGATTAGAACAATGATGAGCGTGTAAGCAGCACTGTACGGAGCTTCTGTGCATTGTCATTCAGTTTCTGAGCATGGACGGAGGAGGGGCCTCTGGGAAGCCACCCGAGGATGCCAGCTCTGCTTCCTGGTCCCCTGACAGGCCCAGCAGAGGGCAGGCTGCAACTGGGGGTGTGCTGTAGCTGCTGGGAGTGAGTGGCTGTGGCTTGCTTCCCCGCTTCTGGGCAAAGTCCATGGATGCGGAATCTGACTCCCTCCAAAGGCCCGCTCCCGGCCTGCTGGCCCCTGCTTGGACCCGGCTTGCTCCCCATCAAGGAGATGATCTCTGAGGGTTCTCAGCCAGGTTTCCCTCCCGTGTCCTACAGGGCCTGCCCGAGTCCACCCACTGGTCCAGGCTGGCCTGTGGAGGCTGGGGTACTGGGCCGGGGGCTGGTGAGAGGGCTGTCCCCCTCCGCCCCGCTGTCCCTCTAGGCCAGCTCACCGAGTCGCCACTGTGTGTGTGGCTCTTAGTCAGCTGTAGGCGCTGTTTCCCCAAGCCAGCCCCGTGGCCCACCTGAGCTCCAGCCCCGGGCTACCTAGACAGCCAGGCACAAAGGGCAGAAGCTTGGCTCAACCCCTGGCTCCACCAGTGGCCGAGGGACCTCAGCTCTCCACACCTTGATTTTCTCATCTGTAAAGTGGGACTAAACCAGTTAATATTTGAGAAACGTTCAGGAGAGTACCTATTATGTCACGTGTGAGAGATGGAGAGATAGTGTCAATGGAAAAGAAAATGCACCACCTAAAAGTTGGGAATTGTGTTTTATCTGGCAGGACGAAACTGGGGGCTTAGTTGACGCAGCTTCTCAGATTGCTCAGATGGACTGCTTCAAAGAGGCGAGGGCGGAGCCGGGTTATACAGGGGCTTTTGCAAGAGAGACCGAGTAGTTGGAACATCAGAAGATTACTGTGAATTAAAAGAAAACCAGACATCTCAAGCTAATGAATTCAACACTTCTCTTTGTATGTGAAAATGCAAGAGTCTGGGCTCGTTGAGATCATTCCTTCCACATGCACTTCGGCCATCTGGGGTTCCTGTACGGTGCCTTCTCATCCTGAGGCCCCCTGGGGCTCATTGTTGGCGGGGGTGTGGTTTGCAGTGGCTTGATGGTGCAATATCCGTTTACTGATGAGGCAGGCAGCACTTTTCACACACAATAGATACACAGTTTTCTTAAGCTGTAGAACGCTGTTTTTTCCACTTGACACTGTGAGCCAGGGCTGACCCATTTATCAGCCAGTACCCCCACTTTGCCTGGACTTTGCTAGCCCACGGTCAGAGCAGGTGACCTTCGGCCCCTCCCGGATCTGGTATGCTGTGGAAGGAAAGGGGATGGAGTTTTCCTCTTGTTGCTTTTCAGTGCTCAGAGGTTGAGTTTCCATCCCAGACGCGGGAGAAGTAAGGAGACCCTGAAACGCTATACAGGTCTGGATCATTCCAGAAGGCCCCAGAGGTTTGCAAAGTTGCTGAGCGCTACCGGGAGCTGCCAGGCCTCCCCTCTGATCTCCCTGATGGCCTGGGCACCCACAGAGATGCTCTTCCAGGCTTGGCTGTGGCCAGAGGTGGGAGGGCATAGATGAGGCAGAAGAGGCTGTGAGGTGGGCATCACTGATCTCCATTTGGGTCACAGTGCAGCAAACTGGACCCTGCATGAGGCCCCTTTAATTGCCCAGGCTGGTATTTATTCCTGAGACCCCGACCCACCCCACCTCATCCTGGGCAGGCCAGTCTTTCCAACAAAGTTCCCTGGAAGCAGCTCCTGTTCCCTCTCTGCTTAAACAACAAGGGCTGGCCTCTGGTCTGTCTGACCACGTTTCAACAGGCTTTTTATTGTGGAATAGTCGCAGGATGCATGCACAGTGTGAGTTTCAGTACCAAACCTTTCTGGTTTCATCATCTTCATTCCATTTGGTTTCCTCTGACTCATATGATCAGGTGAAATGTTAATTACAAAGAGAAGGCTAGACTCAGAGAGGTGGACATGATTTGGCCTGGCTGTTCCATTTAACAAGGAGGAAACAGGCCTGGGGTAGGGGTGGGGAGGGACTTGCTTCACCTGGGGCCTCCTGGGCCCCATCTTGGTCCCTGGGGCTTCCTTTTGTTTCCCTGCTGACTTGGTCCATATCTGGTGATACTGGTTTCCCAGGAAGTGGCAAAGCACCAGAATGCCCTATGCCCGCAGAAAGCGTCTGATTAATCTGGAAGCCTCGGGGTGGGGTGGGGGGAGCTGGGCCTACTTGGAAAGGAAGTCTGGGGTGGAGAGAGGCCACTGTTTGAAGTGGCTGTGGGACAAGGGAGAGGCACAGATTCCTACCTTCTCTGCTTGAGTCATTCATTGCAGAGACACCCTGGGCACATGGGTGACATGGATGGTGACCTGGATGAGGTCCCCATGTCATGGGTGACATGGGGATGTTAAAGTGGCAGCTCTGCCTTCAGATTCCATAAGGGAACCCATGCTGGCGGCCAGTGCGCGTGACTGGAAGGCCGGCAGGTACGCAGGGCCAATCACAGCATTCACAGCATGCGTGGGGCTGGGGCTGGTGGTCCTTGGGCCAACTGGGACCCTCGTTTCCCATCTACAAACAGGAGAGGGGGTCATGTTGCGACTTGTTTCACGGTGTTGTAATGGTAAGATCGCTGAGGTCTCTTCCCAGGTGTTTTATCACAGCATCCACCCATAGGTCTAGCCCGTTTGGGTGGTTAGAGTGAGAAATTAAAGGATCATGTCACCAATGGAAAAGTAATTAGACCAGGAGGCCATAGACTGAGTGGCTCTGATGCCTGGTAGCCCAGGTAAGCTAGCTGAAACCTAAGCCAGGTGGATGCACAGGAACCTGGCAAGATACACACATAGGAACTAACAGCCAACTAGCTTTTCCCCAGTAGGGCAACTGCCTAGGCCACGCTGTTTCCTTGTTTTGTATTCACATCTTTTGTATGAAAACCTTTTCCTTTACTCCTGTTGGTGGCCGGCTCCTAACCATCTTTGATTTTGATCAGTGTATGCTCAAATGGGGGCTTCTCAGCAGTGAAGACTCTGCCTCAGTGCAGGAGCCTCAGGAGACACAGGTTGGACGCCTGGGTTGATACAGTCTCCTGGAGGAGGGCATGGCAACCCACTCCAGTAATCTTGCCTAGAGAATCCCATGGACAGAGGAGCCTGGTGGGCTACAGTCAATGGGGTCACAAAGATTTGGACACGACTTAGCAACTGAAAAACAACGGCAACAATGCTCAAATAATCTCTTGAAAATTCTTAAATACCTCTGTTTATCTCTTACCACTGAGCACCTTCACAGGCAGATCTCAGACGTCAGCAGCCTCATCTGCTCCCTGTGGGGGCAACAGGACTCCCTGGGGAGACGAGGAGGGCGAGGAGGGTCTGCCCAGGCTCAGAGCCCTTGAGGTTCTCAGCCCTGGACACACACTTCCAGGAAATTCTGCGGGTGCCCTGGAGTAGCTGCAGGTAAAGCTTCCTGGGTGCTTCCCATGCCAGGGTCCCTCGGGGCAGGAGGGTCTGTGGCTGAATGCCAGCATAGTGAAGGCTGGCAGACGGGCTGGCTGGCTCCTTTCTTCTGAAATCTGAGGGTCAGGCAATGTTTTGTTATGGAGTTCTGCAGGGCTGGCCAGGAAGTGGACTCCAATTGTCTGAGGGTGGAAGTTTCCAGGTTCGAGGCAGGCTAGGAGCCACTTCTAAAAGGCAGGGAGAATAGACCCAGAATTGGACTGAGGTTTCATGTAGGGAGGACATGAGGATTTGGGTACCAGCTGGGAGCATGAGTGCCTGCTCAGTTGCTCGGTCGTGTCTGACTCTTTGTGACCCCATGGGCTGTAGCCTGCACCTCTGTCCATGGAACTTTCCAGGCAAGAATATTAGAGTGGGTTGCCATTTCCTTCTCCTGGGAATCTCCCCAACCCAGGGATCAACCCCCTCATCTCCTGGGTCTCCTTCATGGGCAGGCGAATTCTTTATCACTGAGCCACTTGGGAAGAAGGTAGATACTAACCTTGGAGACACAGAGCGTGGACACCCAGCAGAGACCCAAGAACCACACCGTGTGCTGTGCACATTCTTCCATCTGATCAAACCAAGCCAGGGACGGTCAGCATCCCTGAGTAGTGGGCGGCTGGCCTCCCTTAAATAGCCATGGCCTGAGTAATGTGCGTGTGTGAGGGTTTTAGGGGGTGGTGTCTCGGAGGAGGGGTTTGGAGCACGTGGATTATTCCAGATTTAGAAAGCAGGTGTGTGGGAGGATGTCGAGGGCACTGCGGGAGGGCGTGGGCTGGTGCATCTCAGGGCCTCTTTTGAAGGAGAAAGAACTCTTGTCTGAGCCCCGATGTCTCCAACCATGTGATCGTGGGGAAATGTTCCCTCTTGAGGGTTTGGTTTCTCATCTATGTCGTTAACCAACATCACTGCAGAATCTCTCCCAGGGCTGGGGTTTGGGGTGAGAGAGGGCTGCTGGGCTCCTTGGGGGCCGGGTGGTGGGTGGGTGACATCAGAGGAGCCCTGGGGTCCCAGCCGTCCTTATTCTTCCAGGGCTGCAGAGTGGGGGCGAGGTGGGCTGCAGGCTCCCGTCCTCTGTCCACTGGAGGTGCCCCAGCCTGTCTGCTCAGTGTTCTTCCTGTAAGTTTTCATTTGGGTGAGGAGTCTGTGCTTCTCTCTATCCTTTGGAAACCCCTGGAGCTCAGAAGGCTCTCCTGGCTCTAACATTTGATGATTCTGCAACAAGCCTCTGTTCTCGGACAACAGATCTTCCCCGCTTTCTTTGGGTCCCAGAGTTTCCTGGACAAGACTCTCAGTGCTGAGACCTGGGGTATCCCAGGCAAGTAAGGCGAGCCAGCCATCCTATCACATTCCCATGGTGCTGCTTATCTTTTGAGCCATGCTTGCTCTGGAAAGCCTCTTTGATGCCTGCGTGCCAAGAAAAATGGGATTGGGAACCCGATCCAGTAGTAACACTGGATGAGAGGGGAGGGAGGCCCACCCCATCTCTGTCCAGAAAAAAAGCAGCATTTAGTTTAATTTGCAAATCACAGAGAGGAAGCCAATGGGGCTTTCGGCTGGTGTGACTGATGGGAGCCCAGGGGAAGGGGAAACTTTAAAAGGGAGAAGAATTTCACACTGAATCTCTTAATGTGTTTTTACAAAGAGGCTCATAAAATCTTCAAATATAGACCTGGGATCGTCATATTTATAGACACAGCATCAGCAGCAATGGCAGTGCTGCAGTGTGACCAGAGACTCTGCAGAAACACAGCCGGGAGGGATGTGGATTAAAGTGACAGAACCACCTCCAGGCGGGGGAGGCGGGTCAACCAGAAAGGCCCAGTCTGTCCCCCTACTGTATGGAGGAGGCTGAGCGACAACCTAGTCTGAGGCTCAAGGTCACTGACTTTCGTTTAAGAGCTCGGTCATGACCAGCCCTCCAAGTTCACCTGGGGAAGGGAAGGCAATCTAGACCTGAGTAAGGTCCTGCCCCCTGAGCGTTTAAGCTTCCAGAGGAAGATGAGTGATGTTGACATTTGCTCTAGACCAGCAGACACCCTTGTGATGGACGTGAGCTGGGATGAAGAAGGAGGTAAGGCTGGCTGTGTGGGCAGGGAGGTCCCTGAGGCTCCCTGGGGGGAGGGCCTGAGCTGGGCTCCAAAACTTTCAGGAAGGTGCAAAGGGAGGGCATCACAATCAGGGGACAAGAAGACCTTTTAGACCAGACTCGTCTGGGAGAGACGAACTTGGAAAAGAAGGTGCAGAAGAGGTACCTGCCCGTATCAGGGAGTGACCTAAGCCCACTGAGGCTGAATATTCAAACAGAATCGGAACAAGTCAAGTCCAAGGGCAGACCCTTCAAATCTAGTTCTCCTCCACTCTTTCTATGTGTTCCCACCACTGCCCGAGGAATCTGGGCCTTGGCACGACTCGGTTAACATAGTGGCTTTTTAATTTTTTCCTGTTACGTGCATTAAAGAAGTGATTTCCAAACACTGAACTATGTGGAAAAAATGAAGAATGAAGTGTTCCCTGCTCTAAGGCAAAATGTGAAAAATAAAGAAAACATAATGAGTTTTTCATAAAGGTAAGTTGATTCAGCTTAAAGGGATGCCCTCCACACTGAGAATATGCTAGTCCTCTTTTTGTCGTTTGGCTAACATCCTTCGTTCTTTAATGGGCTCATGGTGATGGGTGAAGGGCTGTTTGGTTGTTGTCGCTCTGTTTTGTTTTCTGTTTGTTTTAAGCTGTCAACCCAAAGTCAGTCCCCAGTTTAACTTTAAATGAAAAATACTGGTTCTGGAAATCCTAAAGGCTGGAAACAATTTATTAGACTGCCAACTGTCTCCCTGGCTGGAGCATATGTTGATATAATGTGGGATTTTGACATACAGGCTGTGGGCATCAAGGAAACAGCAGAGTCTGGATGTGGGAGGCCAGGATTAAGTAGCTGTGTTGGAGAACATGGGATGTTCAAGTAGAAGGTGGGTCCCTAGAAGTCGAACCCCACAGCTTCCTTCCTGTCTTCTTGGTCCTGTCCCTGGAAGATTCACGATATCATGGTGATGGCAGATGGGGACGCATTGTGAGGGGTTTAGTGATACTGTAAGATTATTGTTGTTTGAGAGATTCATTAGATTGGCTGGGAAATCGGGACGGGACCGACTTCCCATGAGCCAAGCTTGTGCCCTCTGCTGTGTCCCTGCTCCACGGTCCCACGCTTAAAGAAGTGTCAGTGACACTCCTTATCACTCATCAGACTCATAATCAATACTTAATACACTGCCTTATTGTTGGTCAGTCATCAGTCATGGCCTACTCTTTGTGAGCCCACCGATTGCAGCACGCCAGGCTTCCCTGTCCTTCACTATTTCCCAGAACTTGCTCAAACTCATGTCCATTGAGTCGGTGATGCCATCCAATCATCTCATCCTCTGCCTTCAAACTTCCCCAGCATCAGGGTCTTTTCCAATGAGTTGGCTCTTTGCATCAAGTAGCCAAAGTATTGGAGCTTCAGCCTCAGCATCAGTTCTTCCAGTGAATATTCAGGACTTCCTTTAGGATTGACTGGTTTATTCTTCTTGCAGTCAAAAGGACTTTCAAGAGTCTTCTCCAACACCACAGTTCAAAAGCATCAATTCTTCAGAGCTCAGCTTGTTTTATGGTCCAGCTCTCATTGCTGGACATGACTACTGGGAAACCATAGCTTTGATGATATAGATTTTATCGGCAAAGTGATGTTTCTGCTTTTTAATATGCTGTCTAGGTTTGTCATAGCTTTGACAAACTGTGAGATTGGGACCAACAAAATCTTTGTGAAAGTTGGTTTATTTGAGCTTGGGATGGGGAAGAGTTTTCTCTCCCTTGTCCCAGACACAAGGGAGATCAGACAGCATCCTGAGAGGCGGAGAGCCCACTCTGAGTCTTCTATGTTACCCCTCCGTGGCCTTTCCCTGGCCATGTCCATTCCCAGAGGGTCAAAGGGTCCAAAAAGCAAGTTGACATGCCCATCTGGAGCCTGTGTCCCCTTCCCTTGGGTGAGGGCTCTATTTCTCAGAACCCTGGAATTCTCTGCTTAAATGGCTCACGTCCAGCTTTTGTGCTGAATTCCTTCCTGAGTCCATCTCCCCCAAGTGGGCCTTTGGTTGGATGAGCATTTCTAGACCCACAACATGGCCAAGGAAGGCTACTTGCAGGTTGGGGGAAACTGCTTAGAAGATGAAGAACTAGATGGTGATCATGTGATGAGAGGTGGTCTAGGGTAAGCCAGGTGTGGGGAGTGAGAGAGAGAGGAGAGTCTGGGGCAGCTGTGACCACACCGCATACCCAGTGCAGAATCCCAAGGAGGATGCGTGGGGATTAAAAACAGGGTAGAATACCTATGGCTGATTCATGCTGAGGTTTGAAAGAAAACAACAAAATTCTGTAAAGCAATTATCCTTCAATAAAAATAAATAAATTAAAAAAAACATGGTAGAAATACATTCACACAATCCATAGAAGAGTCCGAAGAAATTAGAAAAATGGAGGAAGAAAGGAAAATGGGGAAATAAAGGAAGACAGAAAAGGAAATTAGCAGATCAAATTAGAAAGTCTAATGTCTACAGAAGAAAACCAGAAAGAGAAAAGCAGAGAAAGTAGAGAGAAGAAAAGTATCAGTGAAATAATTCTCTGATTCAGCTGTTAGTATGATGCCTTCATCTGGGTGAGAGGAAGCATGTCAAGACAGCGGCCAAAGCAGAACTCTGAGCTCTCCCCGACCCCACTCCCACTGGCGACTCCCTCCAGCCCAGTGTGTGCCTCCTCTGATGTCTTGAGACAAGATGGGCAGGCCCAGGAGGTGGAGAAGGAAGAGGAAGCCATGCCTTCCTGCCATGTTTTGGTCTACACGACCTTCCCAACTCAGGGAAGTGCTGCAGGTGGGCGGGGTGGACAGCCAGACTCCTCGGGCATGAGTCATCAGTGGAGTCATGGCCCCAGGAAAAGGCTGGACTTGATTCGATGCTTTCATGCCTTTTTTTCCTACCCACATCTATTTGTTTAGGAGATAGCTGAGCCCACCAAGCTGAGTGACTATCAGAAAGGAATCCACATAAAACTCATGCACAGATACAGCAAGAATGCAAACAAGGAGGAAAAGGATATGAGAAAAAGTCGGGTGAATAATATGCTTCTAAAGAGGGGGTTTTCCCTTCTCTTCCTTGGAAGGAAAGCTATGACCAAGCTAGACAGCACATTATAAAACAGAGACACCACTTTGCCAACAATGGTCCATATAGTCCACTGTGGTTTTTCTAGTAGTCATGTTGGGATGTGAAAGTTGGACCATAAAGAAAACTGAGCGCTGAAGACTTGATGCCTTCAAATTGTAATTGTGGTGCTGGAGAAGACTCTTGAGCGTCCCTTGTACTATAAGGAGATCTAACCAGTCCATCCTAAAGGAAATCAATCCAGATATTCATTGGAAGGACTGATGCTGAAGGTGAAGCTCCAATACTTTGGCCACCTGACGCAAAGAGCTGACTCATTTGAAAAGATCCTGATGCTAGGAAAGGTTTAGGGCAGAAGGAGAAGGGGACGACAGAGGATGAGACAGTTGGATGGCATCACCGACACACTGGACATGAGTCTGAGCAAACTGCAGGAGACAGTGAAGGACAGGGAAGCCTTCAGTTCATAGGGTCTGCAGTTCATAGGGTCTCAAAGAGTCAGACACAACTTAGGGACTGAACAACAACAAAAAGGGGTTGTTCAAAGAAGGATGGGGAGAGAGCAAATGAATCCCACACAATCCAGAGCAACTACAGATACAATGGGCTGAAAAACTGAGCTCCAAGGACATCTGTGTGCATTTCAAGGAAGAGATTCTGTAACGACAGAAAGAGATGAGAGGCAAGTTGATGAAGCTTAGGAAACAAGTGGGAGAAAAAAAAAACAAACACTACAGAGAAGGAAACTGCATTCGGAGCAACAAAAACCTGAAAATACACGTTTGACAAAATCATGCAAAGCAAGCCTGTGCAAAGATGCAAAAATAATAGTGGCAGTGATTCATATGGAAGGGAAAGGATTGTGGTGCTTCCAAAGAAGAGAACAAAATGAAAGGAAAATGAGGCATAAACTCACCAGAAGAAGGACTTGAATCTTCTACTCAACAAAGTCATTGTATTCCAGTAAAAAATGCACAGAGTGATCAATTCTAAATCGTAACCTTGTTTAGCTACTGAACATCATGACAAAGGCAGAATCCTATAAACAAAAAAGCCAAATGAGACAAAACAATACAGAAGTCCCCCCTACAGCGTTCAGTGCCTGAGGACGGTGGCCAGGATCTGAAGTTTGGCAAGGAAAGGAAATGTGACCCAGAGCTCCCTGGGTTGTAAAGACAAAGGATATTTTAAAGTATGAGCACAGTGTTCCTAAAAGCCTGTTTTCTTTTTTTTGACAGAACCCCGAGGAATTACCTGGTGGCTCATAGGTAAACAATGTGTCAGCAATGAGGGAGATGCGGGTTTAATTCCTGGGTCAGAAAGATCTCCTGGAGTAGAAGATGTAACCATGAGATTTCTTGCCTGGAAGTGTTAGTTACTCAGTTGTGTCTGACTTTTTGCGAGCCCATGGTCTGTAGCCTGCCTGGTTCCTCTGTTCATGAATTCTCCAAGCAAGAATATTGGGGGCCTGGTGGACTATAGTCCATGGGGTTGCAAAGAGTTGGACACGACTGAAGAGACTAAGTGGCAACAACGACTGAGGAGTCAAACTCCAGATCTCAGAAACAAGGCACCATCCTCAAAAGATTGGTGGCGAGCATAGGATTCATTCCACTCTGCAATTAAGACTCAACAGTTCTTTGAATGATGTTATAAAACAGAATGAATGTATTAGAGACCTGATCCATGTAAACGATGATGCATGGAAACATACTATCATATCAAAAGATAATAGCCTCAAGTTCTTATCCATTTATACTCCTTCCCTCCCTTAACTTTGAAGAGATCTTTTCTTCTTTTATATATTGCTTAGATTTTGAAAAAATGATCATGTTTTATTTTAACAGCAATAACAAAAAAGTCATTATTCCTAAAACATTTCAAGTTTTCTCTTTTCCATCTGGTTTGCTTCATTCAAGGAAAAAGAAGAAAGAATTTCCATGCCTTTGGAAGGCTCCAGGCCTAATTCAACATCCCCAGGGTAAGGAAGGAGCTGAGGGCTGCAGACCAGAGCCTGTGAAGGGTGGATGGGGGTCTCCTTGCTTCCTGCTGGCCGGGGCTCAGGGAGGCTGGGACAGGCTGGGGGGCTCTGTGAGCAGCTGGTCTGTAAGAGTCGATGGCCTGGGGCGGGGGCTGGTGCCTGAGCTGGGATGGGGCTTGTTTTGTCGGGCAGGACCCTGGGAGGTGGGCGAGGAGAGGGTCACCTGCAGGCCTTCTCGGAGTAGTTCTAGGCCCCTCCTCCTGCTCCTCCCTGATTTCTATATCAGTGGGCCCTCTGCATCTCTGGACTGGGTGTGTGGCTTGGGCCTCAGACTTGCCCTGAGCAGCAATTCTGCCTACTGGCACCCTTTCCTTCCATTTCAACTGTGCCCTCCCCCCCAAACTGGAGTTTGAGCAGAGAGAAGTTGGCGGGAAGGGAAGCGGAGGGGGAGAACCTTTCCTTCCTTCTTCCCTTCAGTCCGGCACTGAGCAGCCTTGTGTACAGCCCTGTGTACAGCGCTGTGCAGTCTCTGGGGACTGAGATGGCTCTGACACTCTCAGGCTTCGTGGCACCTCTGCCGGTCATGAGGAGACCCCAGGGAAGCCCTCCCGTGGGACTCGGGGCCCCGAGGGAGTTGGGGGTGGTGGTGGGTGGTGATGGTGTGCTGGGCACTGTTCTAAAAGTGAGCAAGATGGTGGCTCCAAGCTGGGAAGCGGGTGGTTTCCCTGGAGGACAGCTTTCTTTGCTAAATCCCAGAGGGTGACAGTGGAGTGGGTCACACTGGGTTCTTCCTGGCTCTTCCCTGGCAGAAGCGCCCCTAGGGCCACTTCCAGTTTCCCATGTCTCCCCGCCTCCAGGCCACGCTGACTGGTCCAGTGCTGGGAGCATCTGACCTGCTTGGCCCAATCAGACTGAAATGGCACCAGACTCCGGTTCAGATTCCAGCTCCCTGACGGATCGGTTGGTGAGCTTGGGTAGCCAGTACCTGCTCTGTGCCTCAGTTTCCCAGTATAAACACTGACTTTCAGGAGGATTGGGTAAGATAAAGCATATGGCACCACACTTAACACCTGGTAAATAATGGCACAGATGCACCTGGAGAGTTGGCGGTGTCCTGGGTCCCTAAGGGCACCCCCGGCTCTGGTTCTGATTCTACTAGAAGCTCAACTTGTCTCTAGTTCCTGGAGTTAATAATCCAACCTATGTTTTTACGATCAGTTCCTCTCTTTGGTGACGGTCATGGTGGAGTTCTGTCACTTGCATCGATGTCAAGATGGGAGGATGGCGGTGTGCAGAGTGTGTGGGCTGTGGGATGCTTTTTACGGTTTGATGGGCGGGAGCAAGGCTGAGCAAGTTTGGGCTCATGCCATTTACCTGGAGTGCAGAGTACTGGAAAGGGCAGTGACACCAGGACCAGATTCTGAGTGTCGGGCTTGACACATGGTAAATGCTCAATAAGAACTGGCTTCCACCCCCCTGCTGTCTGCATTCTAGTGACCTTCCGTGCATCCCCCAGATCAATCTCTCCTGTAAGGAGAGATGATCTCCAGGACCCTTTCCAGCCAAAAAACTGAGTTCTCTGGGGCAAGTTGATATATTTAGTGTATGTGCTGTGATAGATTGACTCAGTCGTGTCTGAGTGCAACCTCATGGACTGCAGCCCACCAGGCTCCCCTGTCCATGGGATTCTCCAGGTAAGAATACTGGAGTGGGTTGCCATTTCCCTCTCCAAGATTTAGTGTATACAATTTATAAAGATATAGCAACATATGAGATGCTTATTTTTACATTCCTGCAAAAGCATCATTCTATTTGATCCTCATATTCTTATACCCATTTTATAGATGAGAAAACTGAAGCTCGAGAGGCAAAGTCACTTGCCCAGTAATAAGTGGCAGAGACTTTTGTACCTGGGCTCCCTAACTCCACATCCCTTGGATTTAATCAGTATATTCATTTGCTTGTTTGTGACTTGCTTAAATAACAATTATCTTTTCCTTCCAACTGGTGAATAAGAAGTTATCAAAGGGGAAGAACTGTTTCCCAGGTGGCTCAATGGTAAAGAATCTGCCTGCCAGTGCAGGAGACACTTGTTCGATCCCTTGATTGGGAATATCCCCTGGAGAAATGGATGGCAAACCACTCCAGTATTCTTGCCTGGGCAATCCCATGGACAGAGGCTCCTGGTGGGCTACAGTCCACGGTGCTGCAAAGAGTCAGACATGACTGAGCATGGCATGGCATAGCAAAGCAAATGGGAAGAACTAGTCAATTCATGAAGAAAGGAGAGTGAGCAGGGAGGAAAGGAGCTCGTAATGAAGTTCTTTGTCGGAGGAGAGCTCTGCCAGGGCCATTTCCCCTTAATTGAGAGCGTGTTTGGAAAATACTCCCCTCTCTGCATAATGAAAGGCTGGAGAAACTGGCTTATTTTAAGGGACCATGAGCTAATGCATATGCATGCGAACACTGCTTGTACAAGCTTGTGTTATGTCTGCCTTTTCATTTGTTTTCTCTGGATGTGTCTGCATTTTATATACATAACAAAATGCCTCCATTGTAATCTGTTTCTCATTTAAAGGGAAAAAAGAAAAAAAAATCCAAGTTAGAAGCCCACTATAGAACCAAAAGCTTTTAACCCAGCAATTCCATTAAAAAAAAAATACAATCAAATTATTAAATGAGGCGCCTGGTCCCCTAAAGAAGAGAGTGTCATGACGATTCTAGCCAGCTCGCTCTGTGTGCCGCCTTCCCCATACTTTCCCCTTCCCCCGGTTGTTATTACTTGCCGCACAGAGACTTCTTGGCCTGAGCTCTCAAGTGGTTATTTGCTGTGTGGATACAGAAGAAATGAGCTCTCTCCTTAGAGAGATGCCAACGATCTGACCTTTTGTACAAAAGACCCATCTGGAGAACCGTAATCATTCCAGTGAGATTGCTCTCAGGTAATCTCTATGACAGCTTTTTAATCTCCATGATTATGCAGTTTGATTATCTCTCATAGGTGAACAAGGATGCCGTCTCTGAGATGTTCATTGCCAGTGTGGGAGCCAGTGCCCCGTGGTCCAAGGAGAGGATAGCGTGGCTCCAGCTGAGACTGTTTCTGCATCTGACTTCAAAGGAATTGAACTGCACACTCAACCTTGGTTCTTCCAGCTGTGTACTTGTTGCTGGGCATTACCCTGACCTTGCTGGGTCCTCTTAAGCCTCTGTTTCCCACTGGCCAGTGGAGCAGCCAGCATCGACCTGCCCATATTAACCCTCACCACCCCCACCCTTCCCAGGGCACTTCTCCAGGTGACCTGTAGGCCCTGGGTGAGCAGGGGATGGGGGGCATTGCTTAGGAAAGGCTTGGGGAGAGATGAGCGGTGTGGTGGGGAGGGGACGGGCACAGCGGACACTTCCAACAAGAATCTGCCATCTTTCTTCTGGTTCCCCAGCGCTGACCTGCCTTTCAGTCTGTCTGCTCCAGGGCCCTTGCCCTGGTCTCAGTTTCCCTCTGGCTTCTCTCAGCATTTCCCTCCTGCTGGCTCATGTGGAAGCTTCTGTGACTCCACCTCTGGTGCCTTCAGGGACAGCCCCCACCCCACCTCACATCTCCGTATGCAATGACCATCCTCAGGGAGCTCATGGGACGGTCCCCAGGGTGCCCCGAGGAGCACAGAGGACTGAGTGAGGCAGACAAAGGCGGTCTTCTGGAGGATAGGAGGCTGAATTGAGCTTTGAAGGGTGAATGGGAAATACCTGAGTAAGGAAGGGAGACCGGAAGAGTTCCAGGCAGAAGGAACAGAGCATGGAAAGGTCTAGAGACACACAGCTACACAATCAGAATTTCGAGTGGTCAGACAGAAGGCTCCTGTCAAAGATGGTGGCAGGTGAAGTCAGAGTGATCTGGGGCCCAAAGACCTTGAAGCTCTCTCTGTGTTACATCCAGGACCGCAGGTTACAGACGTGTGGGTTGTGCCACCTGGCTGTAAGCGTGGCTCTGGGGAGTGGGATGGGGGAGGCAAGCGAGGAGGCAGGAGCAGCAGGGTTGGGAGCCTTGGTAATCAGGTGAGGCGTGCTCTCTGGGGCGCTGGGAGAAGGTGTGGGGGTGGATTCTGCTGTTGGAGCCCAACAGCATCAGTGCACCAAATAAAGAGAACACCCATCCCTTGGGAAAACCTTTAGTGAACAACAGGCCTGTAAAATTAGCTGCCATTCATCATTGCTTTTGCCCCAGGTACTTTCTAGGATTTTTCTCCTCCACAGTTTCAATGATGCTTGAAAAAATTATTTTGCTGATTGCAGATAAAATGCACACTTGGGGACATTCAAAATTTTTTTGTTGATGTATGATATTATATAAATTACAGATTGTATCAATATGATATAATGATTCCCAATATTTAAAGGTTATATTCCATTTATACTATTATAAAATATTGGCTATATTCCCTGTGTTATACAATATATCTTTGTAGCTTGGAGGCATTTCTTTGTTTCAATATCTCTTCCATGCTAAGATTCAATACCTTTTCTCCTTTGTGACTCAGAGTGTTTCATGATTCCTACTACCCTCATGCCAAATTGATTCTGGAGCTGCAGAGAAACGTGGACACTTGAGATGGAAAAAGGCAGTGGAGTCTGGTAGACTCTGACATCATAAATTTCCCAGCTCCCCCCACCCCACCTTCAGGGCTCAGCCCCCCACCTTCAGCACTCAATGGAGTAATTTCCTCACCTCCTTTTCCTCTCCCATGGCTGCCCTGGAAACAATCTGCTAGGCCTGGTTGTCTACTGACTCAGATGCTCTGCATGGCTGAGAAAGAGGGACCGGAGTTCCAGAGGGTGTTTCAAGAGGTATCAGGTAAGGGTGGAGTGGAAGGGAGGACCCAGTGAGATGTGGGGAAAATGAAGGGCTTCTGGCAAAGAAACACAGTTCCCGTGCTGGTGTGACCAAAGACTGCCATTCAGATGGAAATACGTGTGGTTGCCTTGGGACTTTCTGTACAAATTTATGTAAGGGAGCTACTGTCACAACAAAATCCAACAAGCAGCGGTTTAAGTCAGAGCAGTTCACTTCCTGCTCTCAGATCAGCCTGGAGGTAGGGAGTGGCTGTCTTCCACGTGGTCACTCCGGGACCCAGGCTCCTCAGTCCCAACCCCATCACTGTCCACATCCCTAAGGATGAAGAGGAAGGGTCTGGAGAGGAACACGTGGGCCGGTGTTACAGACCAGTCCTGGAAATGGCATGCTCACTTCTTGTATTTATTTTTTCACAACATCATTGAGGTATATTTTATTTCTCATAAAATTTGCCCCTTTCATTGACTGTGTCATTGAGTGTTTTTTAGTAACTTTAGAACGTTTTCACAGCCCCGTCATTAACCCTGCATAAGCTTTCTTGTATCCATTTACTGTTCCTATCTCCCTGTTGTTGCTGTTTAGTCAATAAGTCGTATCAGACTCTTTCGTGACCCCATGGGCTCTACTGCCCACCAGGCTCCTCTGTCCATGGATTTCCCAGGCAAGAACACTGGAGTGGGTGGCCACTTCCTTCTCCAAGGGATCTTCCCAACCCAGGGATTGAACCCTAGTCTCCTGTGTCTCCTGCATTGCAGGTGGGTACTTCACTACTGAGCTACCAGGGAAGCCCGTTCCCATCCTATACGTAATGACTAATCCACTTGTCATCTCTCTAGACCTGCCTAGTCTCAACATTTCATGTAAATAAAGTGATACAAGATGTGGTCTCTGTGTCTGACTTCTCTCACTGAGCATAATGATTTTGAGGTTCATCCTGACATAGCTTGGGTCAGTACTTGGTTCCTTTTTAATGTCATAGAGTATTCTATTGTATCCCTAGACTGAGCCAGGCTCACGTCTGCTCTCTTTCCATTGGTTAGAACTCAAGTCACGTGATCAAATCCCACTGCAAGAGCAGCTGGGAAATGTAGTCCATGTGCCCCAGAGGAAGGGAGCCTATTATGATAAACAGGTAGTAATCTCTGCCCAAGCACGCCTTCCTTGACTCCAGTTACCTGATAAAAATCTATAAACACACAAATGCCATGCACGAGTGGTATGTGTGTGTGTGTTGGGGGGTTGGGGAGGGCAGAAACTGCAGAGTCCCAGTCTGACCTGTTGCCAGTACTGTTCCCTTCCACAAGCAACAGAGGGTGTGCTTGGGAGGAGACGGGAGGGGGCACAGACCATAAACTGAGGACATTAACATAACACCCTCCCTGCCCGCCCAGAGGCATAGACTTCAGAAGGAAAAGGGTAAGTGCAAATTTTACCTAGTTCCTGGGAGGCAAGGAGAAGCATGGGTTACAGTTAACGAAGTCCCTTCAAACGCACTTGAATTAACTATTGAGAGGGACCTGGGGGCGGGGGGCAGGGAGCTCCAAGTCCATCATTTTTGTGCTCTCGGATTTTCACATCAGCAGCCTCTTGTAGATTCTGCTTAACTGTTGATGCAGAGGCATCAGCAGAGCTCCAAGTCTGGAGGCATAATTTTTAGAAGAAAATATGAACTCCCCTTGCATTCTTAGAATAGTTGTCAAGGGGGAAATGTCTTCCAGAAAAAGCGTGGTCTTTGCAGGAGGGTGAAAGGACTTGCACTCGCGGGCCTTTCCTGAACATGATGCTCCTGCCAGAAGTTCAGGGTGCAGGGTGGTCAGAGGTGCAGCCCAAGAGTTATTTCAGGACACGTCTTGCCCCGGCTCCCTTCAATTCTCAGCAGTGCTTTTACTTAATATTTTAATCATCTGGCTGAAATGTGGAGGCTGATTCTTTTCATGGAGACAGTGAGTTTCCAAGCCAGAGACTTCTATCACTTTGAATAATAGGCCCAGACGCCTACGCAGACCTGCAGTTGGCCGGCTTCTCCGGGACAGCTGAGTCCCAGCACCTGCTCTGGGAGCCCACAGTCTGCCCTGGGATGCCTGACAGTGGCCAGGCATCCAAATGAGGGAAAGAAGTGCTGCCATTTCCTCCATTTGGAGGCAGAAGGCTGAAAATGCAGCTGAGACTCTGTTTCCTGAAGGAAAGTGCCAGGGGGGTGGGGTGGGGGGGAGGCGGGGAAGAATCTGCAATAATTCTGCAGATTACTCTGAGGAGCCATCCTCACACAAGCTCTGCCCTTCCCAGACATTTCTGTTGATCTGGGGGCAGGGGTCAAGAGGGAAAGAGGGTTGGGACCGCTTTTGTTGAAATCTTGCAGTCCTTCCCTAGAAAACAACTCAGTTTCCCCATGTCCTGAACAGTGGCAAGGTGGGGTGCTGGAATTCCATTCCTTGTTCAGGTCCCCATATTTTAAAGATCCAGAGAGCAGACATGAGTGAGTTTGTGTCAGAGCCAGAAGTAAAACATGGCAAAATCAAGTGCTTTGAGAGCCCACCTAAGACTTCCTGTTTCCATCCTACGGAAGGAGCAGGAGTCAAAGATCTAGGTAGAGTCTGCTTTGAACCAGAATGTCAGGTCATCCCTCAACCTGCCAGGGACACACAACTGTTATTCTGCTTTATAAACCAGGTAAGTTGGATTGATCAATCCCCTGGAGGTCACACCACAGGGAAGGGAGAGGATTACAGTTTGAACCCAGGTCAGCCTCCCACCAAAGCCTGGGCTTCTCAGTGGCTAAGTGGGTAAAGAATCCACCTGCCATCCAGGAGACACAGGAGATGTGGGTTCCATCCCTGGGTTGGGAAGATCCTCTGGAAGAGGAAGTGGCAACTCACTTCAGTATTTTTGCCTGAAAAATCCCATGGACAAAGGAGTCTACAAAGGACACTACAGTCCATGGGGTCACAAGGAATCAGACCCGACTGAGCAACTGACATTTTCACTTTTGCAGCCCCCAGGCCCAGTCATGGATGCAGTGGGTGATCGTGATGTGTTGACCTTGCGGGCCTGGCACATCCTGCCATGCATGAGCTGTGGAGCCTTGCAGGATGCTCCCAGGTGAAAGCAGCAGCAAGTGACTGAGACCTTGGGCGTCTTTAATTAGACCTGCCCCCTCTTCAGTCCTAAGACAGAAAGGCCTTCTCAAGTCATCAGTTGCTCAGACTCTTCTACTCTGTGGGCAGCAGGGTCTCTGACTCCTCCATCGGAGCAGACGAGCAGGAGGGTGAAAGTCCTCCAGGCCCGCGGTGGGCTATGCCTGTCTGGCCAGGTGGCTCTGTGGCACTGGGCAGCCTCTCCAGTGGCCTCACTCCGGATCTCCACCCACCAGGGCTGTCAGCAATGTCTGGCAACATGGCTCCAGCCCATTGGCACACACAAAGCCCGACCACACAGCCACTTGGGATGTTCTCAAAAGCCTATTGGTTATTTTTCAGACCTAACCTCATCACTCTGCACTTTGTGGAGCTGAAGTGCTGCCCTTGGGGAGGCCCAGGGGGGCGTCTGGCCTCCCCGCAGCCTGCTGGCCATCTGAAGATTTATCCCTTGCTGATCACTTAGCCTGAGTAGCTGAGAAATCCTTTGGAGACAATGCTGGAGAAGACAAGAGTTCCCTGGAGGTATCACTTCCTGATGGGATCATTATGGTGTGGCTGCTGTTATTCGTGAACACCCATTTCTCAGCTTGCCAGAAACTTGGGCATTCCATGCTTTACCCTGCGGCCCCAGTAAAAAGATTTTATTTTGAAAATTATTTCTCAGGAAATAGGAAATGAACATGTCAAATTCATTTAACTCATCGTTTAATGAGGAAATCAATAGTATGTTATAACCAGTTCAAAGAAAAATTAAAAGAACATGCCTAAAGAGGCCTTGGGGAGGCTAGACACAAATTTAGACATTCTTGAAAAACCGGCTGATATTCACAGGGCAAGAGTTAGTGCTATTCCTCTGGACAAAATTTATTAGCCGGTATGTAGACAAATCATTTCCATTCTTTAAGTTTTCCAGAACTTCCAGAGTTGTCAGCTAGCTCAAAGACAATGAGAAGCACAGGCCCCTAGGGATCTGACAGCCCAGAAAGGACATCCAGTCTTGCCTGCCCTCAAGTCCTGCCATGTGTGTGCCTGTGAGTCCTCACCCCTGATGATGCAGGTTCACATCTTGTGGCTGCTTTCTGCCCAAGATAAGTGAGACAAAGCGAGGTCTCCAGGCTCCAGACTGGCTTTTGAGCTCTTTTGACCTAAGCAGTCCCCCAAGGTAGTGAAGAGGAAGGACATCTGAGGTCCAGCCTGCGTGGGTGTGAGGGTCTTCAGCCTCTGTTCCAAGTCTCTTATTCTGCTTCCATGACCATCCCACCCCAAGGCTGGGCCCAGCCGGCCCTGCCTGTGGAAGGGGAGGCATGTCAGCCGGCTGATACATCAGCTCCCTGTCTCCGAGCGTTTCCCACAGAGAGCAGGTCACGCGGCTCCCAGTCCCGAGTCTGGCTTCCCGGGCAGCATGGGTGATGTACACCAAGCCCATTTCTAGTCTCCGGCACAGGGATTCTCACAGCAGATTGAGAACGTCCTCTGTATTTACCTTCATCTCATTTTCCTGTCTGCCTAGGCTGGAGGAAAGCCGCAGTGCCAGTCTCTCTGTGTCCATAGCCTCTACACACCCCAGACGCTGGTCCTCTGTAGGCTTCTGCTCCAGGCACTTCTGCTCAGCATGTTGCATACGTAATCTTGTTTACATGCCCAAAATCCTGCAAGTCGAGGTCTATGAGATTGTTCCCTGGGTCAGGAAGATCCCTGGAGAAGGAAATGGCAACCCATTCCAGTATTCTTGCTTGAAAAATCCCATGGACAGAGGAACCTGGAGGGCTACAGTTCATGGGGTTGCAGAGTCAGAAGTAATTGAAGCGACTTAACACAATATTTCATTGGCAAGCACTCTGCCTGGGTGACAGGGAGCCTGGGAGAGTGAGCACAGGCCCCTTGCTTGTCTCCCCTCATCACTGAGATGGAAATCGAGGCCAGGGTAGTTCAAGGACACACACAGGTCAGGGGCCGAGGCAGGACTGAATTCAAGTTTGCCTGACTCCAAAGCTGGATTCCATCCACATGATGCTGCTGAGAGCCGCTGTGTGACCCAGGAGGTCCAAACCCACCAGGACACCCAGAGGAGAAACTTCTGGAATCCCCCTGCCCTCCTCCTGCTGGGCCCTGCTCTTCATGCTTTAGTGGTCTGGCTAAAACACCTGGGTCTCGAGGCAGGCCCAGGTAGAAAACATAGCCATGGTAACCCTTGTTTCCAAGGGGCTGCATGTTACTTCTGGGAAAAAATGATACCTTGGTTCCCAACACTCAGTGTGCTGTGGGTCTGAGGGACGGGTTTAGGGGGCACCACTGCTCATGGTTGGCTCAGTGGACACACTTCACGGGTTTATGTCCCTGTTGTGGTTTCCAGGGAAGCGTGATGTGTTTGCTCCCAGAAAGGAGGGAGCAGGGGAGTCTGGGTGTGTCATCTGCTGTCTGATGAGAGGGGCTGGGAGGGCTGGTGCTCTGCCTGGGTGGTGGGGGCACCTGGGCTATGTCCCACCAGTGTCCCCGGCGAGGATCACCTGGGCTGTGTCCCACCTGCATCCCAGCGCCACTGCCTGTTCATGCTGAAGCCTGGCATGACCCTCTCCCCGAGTCAGAGACTATAGGAGTGGCCTGGAGCGTTTCAAAGATGGCTCTGGTGGACACTGCTGGCTGGTCACCAGCGGCCCTTCCTGGTTCTCACTTGCTGAAGGCCTCTGCCGTGGTGACCCCTGTTTCCCCTCACCAGGTGCTCACTCTCCCAGGCTCTGTCGCCCAGGAGGCCGCGAGACAGAGTGCTTGCCAATGAAATATTGTGCTAAGTCGCTTCAGTCGTGTCTGACTCTGCAACCCCATGAATCGTAGGCCAGGTTCCTCTGTCCATGGGATTTTCCAGGCAAGAATACTGGAGTGGGTTGCCATTTCCTTCTCCAGGGATCTTCCCGACCCAGGGATCAAACCTGTATCTCTTGTGTCTCCTGCATTGGCAGGCAGGTTCTTTGCCACTAGCGCCACCTGGGAAGCCCAGTGAGAAATTAGGGGATGTCTTCTGGAGGCTTCTGGGGGAAATTATTCCCTTTCTCATAAAGGAACAGATGTGGGGAAAAGAGTCCCTTTCTGCCTCTTGTCAGGAGTCACTCCTGGAGGGTTTGCAGTCATCTCGACACCAGGAGAATCGCAGGCATTGACCTCGTGTAGATGTGGTTGAGCTGGAAGCAGCCCTGTGTCTGTCACCTCCTGATTTCTTGCTTCGTGACATGATGGAGTGCCTTTTAAGGTCTGAGCCTCTGCTACTCCAAGTGGGATCCTCAGCCAGCAGCTTTGGAACCACTTGGGAGCTTGTTAGACATGCAGACTCGCAGCCCCAGCCCTAGACGGACTGATCCAGAAAATCCAGTGAAAAAAGATCTTTGAGTAACTAATGTGACACAGAAACCACGAGGAGAGAGACAAGAGGGGGTGGGGTGCGGAGGGTGGAGAAACTTATTTTTGTAGATTTGTTTTCTTGGTATTTTGCGTTTATGCCTCTCTGAGCTACAAATGATGAAACTGTAAATCTATTTAAAAGGAAAGCAAAGCTTCCTCTCTCCTCCCCGCCCTCCAGTCTTTCTCCCCATCCAGCTGCTGGGGCAGATGTGATTCTTGCAGGCCGAGGATAGAGGGGGCGTTTACACTTGGTCTCCTGCTCTCAGGATTAGATCGCCCTTCATCCTCTGAGTCCCTTGGACTGCAAGGAGATCCAACCAGTCCATCCTAAAGGAAGTCCTGAATAGTCATTGGAAGGATGGATGCTGAAGCTGAACCTCCAATACTTTGGCCACCTGATGTGAAGAACCGACTCACTGGAAAAGACTCTGATGCTGGGAAAGACTGAGGGCAGGAAGAGAAAGGGGTGACAGAGGATGAGATGGCTGGATGGCATCACCAACTCAGTGGGTGTGAGTTTGAGCAAACTCTGGGAGACCGTGAAGGACAGGGAGGCCTGGCATGCTGCAGTCCATGGGTCGCAAAGAGTCGGAAACGACTGAGTGACTGAACAATAACAACATCCTGTCTGAAGTCTGGGATTTACATTTAGAAAGATTAAACCAGCCTGTTCAAAACCGAGGAGCCATGAAAAGCAAAAAGATGCCTGGGGCACTTTCTTTCCAAAAGCTTGCTTCCTTCCTTAGACAAGCAGTGAAGATGCTCAGAGAAGAATACGTTGTACATTTCTAGCTTCGAGGGACTGTCAGGAGGCTTTGTGGAGGGGGACGCACTCTCTTAGAGGGCATTTGGTTCTTGGAAGAACACAGAGAGCTTGGATTCCACTGCAGCTTCTTTCCACAACACTGGGATTCGAATGTTTGGCTTTTTTTTTTTTTTTTTGAAAGGGGGGAAAACCGGGGAGCGTCGTGCTAGCTCATAGGAGTTCGGGGGTGGAGGGACCTCAGAGTTGTAGACCATGAGAAAGTTTTCTCTGTGTTTCAGCAGGGAGGCACCTCAGCTTCGGCCTCCCTCCCTCCACGCAGGAGGGACGTCTGAAGATCTGAGGGGAACCGTGGCTTTCTGAGCTCCCTCAGTCGGCAGGGGTGGACTCGAGTCTAGAACCCAAGTTCAGATTCTCCTCTTTAGATGTCAGCACCACCCCACCCACCCTGCAAGTTATCATGGGAGGAAATTCAGGATCGGTCACCTGACTTGCCCTCAGCTTGTCAGGGAGGCCAGGTCTCCGAGAAGGGGTGATGCTAGGAGCTCAGAATTTTGACAGAGATTCCAACTTGGGCTCCTTCCAGCTGACCTTGGCCTCTCTGAATCACAGTTTCCTCATCTGACTGAGATGGGGAGAAGAAGGGAGGCTAGGTTTACCCCTTCCTGACGCTATCTCTTAGAGAACAGAACTTGAACAGCTGGACTGCCCACCCCCCAACCCCCTTGCTGAATAAGCTGAAAGTGGTTGATCAATACCCATGGAGGGAGAGAGAAGGGTGGCCATGGGCTCCAGGACCAGAGTGAGGGAGCGTAGGAAGACAGAGAGGAGGGAAGAGCAGAGGGCAAATGAGGCTGGGTGTGAGACTTGAGGGAAGAGCATAGCTCAGCTGGTAAAGAGTCTAACCCTAACTTTTGAGGCTCATTTAGTCCCAAGACAACCAGTCCTGGGTCAGCACTAGTTAAGAAGTATTGGATGCTGGGTGGTCAGCAGACTGGTTTGCCTCCTGCTGCCATGTGGTGTTGCTGATGGAGGCTGGATGGTCCTGCTTGTCCATCATTGGGATGTCTTTGCTGTTCATTCCTTGTCCAGGCCACAGTGCTTGGTTCCAAGGTCACATCTAGTGAAATGAGTGAAAGTTGCTCAGTCGTGTCTGACTCTTTGTGACCCCATGGACTGTCCATAGAATTCTCCAGGCCAGAATCCTGGAGTGAGCAGCCTTTCGCTTCTCCAGGGGATCTTCCCAACAACACATCCAGGGTGGCCTTTAATTTACACCTCCCTGGTTAGTTTTCCTCTCTAATGCATAATCGCTGCTCCAGGGTGGCTTGATCCTGTGATCTTCCAGACCGGGTCTCAACTCCAGCAGATGCCAGATACATTATCTTGTGGAGCTGTGCTGTCAGGGTCCTAGGGTTGTAGCTTGCGATGCTTACCGAGTCAGCCCTCCCCGTGTGAGCCCTGTACCCTGTGTTGAGTCTGGGCCACCAGCTCAGCGTCCTCCGCTCTCCTGTACAGTCCCAAGGGGGGGCCTTGGTATATTTTGCTACCTGCCATCCTGTTAATGGGGCTTCCCTGGTGGCTCAGACGGTAAAGAATCTACCTGCAATGCAGGAGACCTGGGGCTGGAAAGATCTCCTGGAGAAGGGAATGGCTACCCACTCCAGTAATCTGGCCTGGAGATTTCCATGGACAGAGGAGCCTGGTGAGCTATAGTCCATGGGGTCGGAAAGAGTTGGACACGAATGAATGAGTAACACTTTCACTTTTCATACTATTAATAGGAAAGCATCTCTTTTTCTCCCACACTTCCCACACTTGAAATTTAGGGTACAGGCACTGGAGTTCTAGATTCTCCTTCTCCAGAGGCTCTCGTGTTCCTTATACAAATTGGTCTACCTTGTACTCAGAGCCTGTGTTCCCAGGGGGAAGCACCTCTCAGAGAACACCATCTTAGTGCAGTTGGGGGTGAGACCTCAAGGAGCAGAGTGTGGCCGGCGAAGCACAGGGAAGGATGGAGAGCCAGCACAAAGATGCATCCTTGATGCAGTGCACAAGGCCACTGACAGCCTGATCGCACAGACCTTCTGAGACGTCTGTGGGATGTGTCTTCAAACTGTCCATCCAACAAACAAAGCGGGAAACTCGTGATCCCATTGATCAAGGGTGTCCCTCGGGGTGTTCACTTGCAAGCTGCGAGTAGGTGCTCTCTGGTAGTTCAAAGCCTGCTGAGAGTTGGTTGCCGCAGCCTAGGTGAAGTGAGTGGTGGGCTGAGAGGCCCCCGGAAGGGTGCTCAATGACAGGGCAATACTCCCCGCCTGCAACACACTACAGGGTGTCTGGCGAGGGCTTCTCCTAGCCTCGCAGCTGCATAACCAAGGACTGAGTCTGGACAGAGCACTGGACAAAGACAAGTGGCTTCAACGTGGCTGCTGCCTCTGCCTGAAGAGGTGGTAGACACCATCCTTTGGCAGTTACACCTGCGCCTTCCTAGACTGACCCCGTCTCTAACTTCATCCACACCCGTCCTGCTATTTAAAGCAAACACATGCAGACTTACGCTCTGCGTACAATCCTGAATCCTGATTTTTTGTTACTTAATATTCAGCTTCAGTGTTTCTCCTGTGATATCAGACGCTTGTGAATTTCATCCCTGGTGGCTGCCTGACTTCCCGGTGTGGCACCTGGTCTGAGGAAGACAGTGCTCTTCTCAACGGTACCCTTGTGGCAGTCTTCTGCAGAACACGTCTTACTCTTCGTTTAGCTGGTGGACGTGACTCTGTTATAATTAGCCTACTTCAATTTGTCTCAAGTGAGTGCAAAGGGTGGAGCTGATAAGCATGATTGCCCCTTCTCGATGAAGTCCAATGTATCATTTTTTTGATATATCACTTCTTTATGTATTGGGGGCAGTACCTCCCCCAGGTCGTGGGGCAGGAAAGAAGCCAGAATTCTCTCACAATAGCTACATCCAAGGTGATGGCACCCCACTCCAGTACTCTTGCCTGGAGAATCCCATGGATGGAGGAGCCTGGTGGGCTGCAGTCCATGGGGTCGCTAAGAGTTGGACACGACTGAGTGACTTCACTTTGACCTTTCACTTTCATGCATTGGAGAGGAAAATGGCAACCCACTCCAGTGTTCTTGCCTGGAGAATCCCAGGGATGGGGGAGCCTGGTGGGCTGCCGTCTATAGGGCCGCACAGAGTCGGACACGACTGAAGCGACTCAGCAGCAGCAGCAGCACTCAAGCTTGATAATTCCCCAGAAGGGCCCTGAAACAGGCTGAAAGCTGTTAAACTCACGATCGTGGTTTATTACAGGGAAAGGAGATGTTAAAATCAGCAGAGGGAGGAGGCGTCTGGGGTGGAGTGCAGGAGAGTTCCAGGCATGAAGCTCCTCGTGGTCTCTCTCACTGGAGCCATGGGCTTCTCCTGGCAGCGACGTGGATTTCACACATGAGATTTTGCCTACCAGGAAAGCTCACCCGAGCCTTGGGGTTCAGAGCATTTAGGGGTGTGCTTGTTGATTGCCCGTGGCTGATCTCAGTCTGCAGCCCCTCTGGTGGCTGAGCTGACAAAACAGGTCCAAAAAAAGTGAAAGTGTTAGTTGCTCAGTTGTGTCTGACTCTTTGTGAACCCATGAACTATAGCCCACCAGGCTCCTCTGTCCAAGGGATTTTCCAAGCAAGAATTCTGGAATGGGTTTCCATATCCTTCTCCAGAGGATCTTTCCCACTTGAGGATCGAACCTGGGTCTCCCACATTGTGGGCAGATTCTTTACCGTCTGAGATGCCAAAGAATAAGCCACCATAAATCACACTGTTGGACTATCCATCATGGACCGGGACCCCCAGGTAAACCAAGTCACTTACTTGCAGGATGTCCCAAGGGCTTAGAGGTCACCTTCTAGGAGCCAAGGGCAAAGCCAGATCTCTCTTTGAGTGAGGTTAATTTCCTATGACACAATGCCTAAGCATAGACATGTCCATGGACATCCCAGTCTATACACAGCCATCCAGTAACAGAAGTTCCATGCATTCTGGGCCGTCCAAGGAGTCATTTCTCAAAAGGCCCCATTCCCCTCCTGTCACCTTTGTTAAGTAACAGACACCTGGGACTATCTTCCACCCAGTCCCCTCCCCATGCTGGTCTCTTGGCCAGACCAGGTGGTGATCAGTTCCTCCTCTCAAGTTTTCAGGATCTTCCTTGACCGATGTCTTAGCTTGCTTACACTGTTACAACAGAACACCACAGTCTGTACCGTTTATAAACCAGAGAATATATTTCTCCCAGAATTGGAGGCTGACTGTCTGAGATTAGGGTGCCTGTGTGGTCCAGTGGGAGCCCTCCTCTAGGTTACAGATTCACTGCATCCTCACATGGAGGAGAGCAGGGGGGAGGCCCTTCTGTGGCCCTTATCAGGGAACTAACCCCCTTCAGGGAGGCCCCCACCCTCATGACCTCATGTAATCCATTACCTCCTAAGGCCCTATCTCCTAATACCACCACACTGGGGGTAAGAGGTTAATATATGAATTTCAAGGGGCACAAACATTGAGCCATAACTGAGGGCCTCATTGATGCATGCTCACTTTTGGGGTCAGTTGTCTGCACAGATGGTGGGATCCTCAGAAGCCCATGCCGTAAACCAGGACGTCACGGCTAACCCAGTGTGAGTAAGTATCGCCCTCCCTGCCCCACCACCTCAGACCTGCTACTATGCAGAAAGGACATTCATTAGCTCACCAAGCTCTGGCGACTTCCTGGGCCACTTATGCTCCACAGTTGTGAGAGGACAGTGATAATAGAATATTAAACTATCCAATTAAAATTAATGTCAGGAAATGCCATTGTGAATTGTTTTGGGAGTGTTCTTTTAGTGAGTCGTTGGAGCCACACTTTGGATGTCTATTTCCCCCCTGGCTTTTACAGGAACAGGGAAACTAAAAGCACATGGCAACTCCCAGGCATGTTTTGAGTTTTTGAAACTGGAGGTTTGAGTGCTTGTCATCTCTGGGTCATGTGCACTTGGTTGGATGGCGCTGGAGGGCCAGGCTGCTCTATAGGTGCAGTTGCCAGCCTGAGCGAGCTCCAGGAGTCTGGCGAGGGGACAGGCAGGAAGCGTTCTCCCGCCAGCCGCTCCTCCAGCCCTGTCCCTGGCAGAGGGAAGACCGCGTTCCTTGGGAATGTTTCAGGCCCAAGATAAACGGGCTGGACCATGGGGCTGCTGGCAGAATGTGCATGCGCCAGTGTTTTCATTCCACTGGCAGCACCTCTGCCTGCAGTTCAGGTGGTGTGGCAGGAGCCAGCTGATGGCTTTCACATCAACAACTCGAAAGCAGGGCTGGGAGGTGCGTGAAAGGCTTACGGGAAGAACTAGGAGTTGCTTCATCAGCTCCCTGTGTGCAGGTGGGCAGGGCTTTTCCAAGGAAGTTTATGGAGCCATCAAGGTGTTCCTGTGTCAGCCCATCTTTTATTTATCCAGGGTGGGAAGGGGCCAAGGTGTTAGCTGTGCTGGAGAGAAGGGCTGAGCGGGGCTTGAGCGGGGCTTCCCAGAGAAGACAGTCCCCTCTAAGGTCAGACCACGGTGGGTGGAGGGTAGAGGCAGAGGTGTTTGTCAAGTTTGCTTCAGTTGGAGCTCCAGGCAAACTTTGGAGGCCCTGGCACGGGGAAGCAGGACAGGCATTTGGGGCTGTGTGTCCCAAGGCCTTACTTTGGCATTCCAGTCCTCTGTAATGAAAAAGGCATCTTTTTTGGGTGTTAGTTCTAGAAGGTCTTGTAGGTCTTTAAAGAACCGTTCAGCTTCTTCAGCATTACTGGTTGGGGCATAGACTTGGATTACTGTGATATTGAATGGTTTGCTTGGAAATGAATAGAGATCATTCTGTCATTTTTGAGATTGCATCCAAGTATTGCATTTCAGACTCTTTTGTTGACTATGATGGCTATTCTATTTCTTCTAAGGGATTCTTGCCCACAGTAGTAGATATAATGGTCACCTGAGTTAAATTCACCCATTCCAGTCCATTTTAGTTCACTGATTCCTAAAATGTTGATGTTCACTCTTGCCATCTCCTGTTTGACCACTTTCAATTTGCCTTGATTCATGGACCTAACATTCCAGGTTCCTATGCAATATTGCTCTTTACAGCATCGGACTCTACTTCCATCACCAGTCACATCCACAGCTGGGTGTTGTTTTTGCTTTGGCTGCATCTCTTCTTTCTTTCTGGAGTTATTTCTCCACTGATCTCAAGTAGCATATTGGGCACCTACTGATCTGGGGACTTCATCTTTCTGTGTCCTATCTTTTTGCCTTTTCATGCTGTTCATGGGGTTCTCAAGGCAAGAATACTGAAGTGCTTTGCCATTCCCTTCTTCAGTGGACCACATTTTGTCAGAACTCTCCACCATGACTGGTCCATCTTGGGTGGCCCCACACGGCATGGCTTAGTTTCACTGAGTTAGACCAGACTGTGGTCCAAGTGATCAGACTGGTTAGTTTTCTGTGATTGTGGCTTGCAGTTTGTCTGCCCTCTGATGGAGAAGGTTAAGAGGCTTATGGACATTTCCTGATGGATAGACTGACTGAGGGGGAAAACTGGGTCTTGTTCTGATGGGTGGGGCCATGCTCAGTAAGTCTTTAATCCAATTTTCTGTTGATGAGCAAGGCTGTGTTCCCTGCCTGTTTTTTGGCCTGAGGCCAAGTTATTGTGGAGGTGATGAAGATAATGGTGACCTCCTTCAAAAGGTCCCATGCACGCACTGGGAGGGCCAGGCTGCTCTAAAGGACCTAAAAGAAGCAGAAGATATTAAGAAGAGGTGGCAAGAATACACAGAAGAACTGTACAAAAAAGATCTTGCCAACCCAGGTAATCACGATGATGTGATCACTCACCTAGAGCCAGAGACCCTGGAATGTGAAGTCAAGTGGGCCTTACAAAGCATCACTATGAACAAAGCTAGTGGAGGTGATGGAATTCCAGTTGAGCTATTTCAAATCCTAAAAGATGATGTTGTGAAAATGCTGCATTCAATATGCCAGCAAATATGGAAAACTCAGCAGTGGCTACAGGATTAGGGAAGGTCAGTTTTCATTCCAATCCCAAAGAAAGGCAATGTCAAAGAATGCTTGAACTGCTGCACAATTGCACTCATCTCACACGCTAGTAAAGTAATGCTCAAAAGTCTCCAAGCCAGGCTTCAGCAATATGTGAACCATTAACTTCCAGATGTTCAAGCTGGATTTAGAAAAGGCAGAGGAACCAGAGATCAAATTGCCAACATCCGCTGGATCATCAAAAAAGCAAGAGAATTCCAGAAAAGCATCTATTTCTGCTTTATTGACTATGCCAAAGCCTTTGACTGTGTGGATCACAATAAACTGTGGAAAATTCTGAAAGACATGGGAATACCAGACCACCTGACCTGCCTCCTGTGCAATCTGTATGCAGGTCAAGAAGCAGCAGTTAGAACTGGACATGGAACAAGAGACTGGTTCCAAATCGGGAAAGGTGTACGTCAAAGCTGTATATTGTCACCCTGCTTATTTAAATTATATGCAGAGTACATCATGAGAAATGCTGGGCTGCAAGAAATACAAGCTGGAATCAAGCTTGCTGGGAGAAATATCAAATACCTCAGATATGCAGATGACACCACACTTACAGCAGAAAGTGAAGAACTAAAGAGCCTCTTGATAAGAGTGAAAGAGGAGAGTGAAAAAGTTGGCTGTTGGCTTAAAGCTTAACATTCGGAAAAAGTAAGATCATTGCATATGGTGCCATCACTTCATGGCAAATAGATGGGGAAACAATGGAAACAATGAGAGACTTTATTTTGAGGAGCTCCAAAATCACTGCAGATGGTGACTACAGCCGTGAAATTAAAAGACGCTTACTCCTTGGAAGGAAAGTTATGACCAACCTAGATAGCATATTAAAAAGCAAAGACATTACTTTGCCAACAAAGATTGTCTAGTCAAAGCTATGGTTTTTCAGTAGTCATGTATGGATGTGAGAATTGGACTATAAAGAAAGCTGAGCGCTGAAGAATTGATGCTTTTGAACTGTGGTGTTGGAGAAGACTCTTCAGAGTCCTTTGGACTGCAAGGAGATTCAACCAGTGCATCATGAAGGAAATCAGTCCTGAATATTCATTGGAAGGACTGATGCTGAAGCTGAAACTCCAATATTTTGGCCACCTGATGCAAAGAGCTGACTTATTTGAAAAGACCCTGATGCTGGGAAAGATTGAAGATGGGAGGAGAACGGGATGACAGAGGATGAAATGGTTGGATGGCATCACTGACTCGATGGACATGAGTTTGAGTAAGCTCTGGGAGTTGGTGATAGACAGGGAGGTCTGGTGTGCTGCAGAGAGTTGCAAAGAGTTGGACACGACAGAGCAACTGAACTGAACTGAACTGTCTCAAGGTCTTGCCCCTTCCTGGTGTTTAAAGACAGGATATTTGGTATGAGTGAGAGAGAGGCTGTGCATGTGTGTGATGCACACTCCTTCCAGGAAAGCCCACGTCTCTCTCTGGACTATCATGCAGGCCAGAGTTATCTTCCTAGCCAGTAGTTTGTGAGGATGTTGCCATTTGCAGACAAGGCTAGTGGGAGGCAGAGGAACACTTCCGGCAGGAGCAGAGGTAGGAGGGGGAGTAGCAACAACCAGAACTCTGGTCAGAGCACTCACTTCAAAGCAGGACCCAAAGGGGATGTGAAGCAGCTGGTCCAGGGTCAAATGCCTCCTCCTCCAGGAAGGACTCCCAACTTGCCTCCTCCTATACCTGTCGTCTGCTAGGTCCTCAGTTCACTGGGTCTCAGATGCAATTGCTCTCCTACAGTTTTCTTTTTGGCAGCAATCCCAGGGACTCTGACTCATAATGCCATCTATGGGGCCAACCAGGAAGCCCCCCATTTCCCAGAGGCTGAGTCAGCCCCATTCACCTTGGAGGATGATTAGCCAGTGCCCCAGCCCACTGGCTTCTTAGACCCCTGGCTGTGACCAGCCCAAAGCCAGTCCAGCTGGCATTCTCAGCCATCATTTGTCTTGGCACTGCCTGCCCCACTTCATCACCAGCGACAGCTAGCTCCTGTTCTCAAATCTCCTGAAAGAACCTCAAGAATCTTATGGTGTCCAGTCTGCTGGCTTCTCGAGGATTTCCCAGCTCAGTCTCCCATGTGATAGACCGCCTGTAGGAGTGCCCCCTGCTCCACTTGGAGTCTCAGGGAGCTTCCCAGGCACCCACCGGGACAGCCCTGTGCCCTCTGTGTGTGCTTAGTCACTCAGTCTTGTCTCTTTGTGACCCCGTGGAATGTAGGCCCTCCAGGCTCCTCTGTCCATGGGGTTCTCCAGGAAAGAATACTGGAGTGGACAGCTACCCCCTTCTCTAGGGGGTCTTCCCAACCCAGGGATCAAACCTCAGTCTCCTGCATTGCATCGGTAATAAATTGCCCCAAACTTAGTGGCCTAAAACAATGACTTTTTCATCCTTGCAGATTCTGTGGGTCAGGAATCTGCAAAGAAGCCTGTGGGGATGAACAGCTCATGTCCATTTTCTGGCTTGAAGACTCAAAGGCTGTGTTACCTTGGGCAAGGTGTGTCACAGTCTGTGTCTCAATTCCTTCATCTATGTGGCGAGAATGATAGTTAGTGCTTATGGGATCTTGGAAAAGGGTGAAAGAATTAGTGGTGTGTAAAGTGTTTCTAATTGTGTCTGCAGTGAGTGCTTATGTTCTGCTGATGGTCTGTTAGCGTGATGTCATTCAGTTCTCACAGCAATCCTCTGGGGCAGGGACTGTTATGCTGCTCATTTTATGGACGAAGACACGGAGACCCAAAGGCTGTTTTGTTGCCCTAGTACCACTGGAGGGTGGAACACAGGAGGCTTCTACAGAAGGAGTCTCAGGGAGACCTCAAAGGAGATCAGGAGAGAATGTCCTTTCTATAAAGGGGACATCGTTTGCCAAGCTCCAAAGTTGAGCTGGAGCATGGGGTACATGTGGAGCTGCCTGTGGAGTGTGGCTGGAACCTCAAAATCAAGAAAAAGTAGTGGCGAGAATGAGGAAAAGAGGGTGGCAGGACTTGGTGCGGCCCATGTGCTTATCCACAGATGAACATTCACTGGTTCCTGTTATGGTCCAGGCCTTGTACTAGGTTTAAGAATATATTAGTAAGTCTCTCCTGTCTCTATCAGTTAGGGTGCATTTGTCTGGGACTCAGGACACCTGAATAACAATGACTCAAGGAAGTAAAAGGATTTTCCTCACGTAACAGTAAAGCTGGAGCCAAGCAGTACAGGGCTGATGTAGCAACTCAGAAGCCACTGGGTACGCTATCTTCTTCCATCTTTCTGGTATACCAGCTTTAATTTACGCTGTCCATTCTCATAGTTGTAAAACAGCGGCTGCATCTCCAGACATCACATTTTTAATTTAGGCACAAAAATTGGGGGTGAATAAAGGACAAAAACAGAAGAAAGTTGAGCTAGCTGCATCTGTCCTTTTAAAGGAAGCTCTGCAGAAAGCCAGACTATGCTGTGGGCCAGCTGAACTGCAAAAGAATTCAGGAAAGAGAATAGTTTTGTTCACTTCCCTGGAAAAAAAAATCGATGTCCTCTAGGTTTGAAGGAGCAGGGAATGGCTGTCTTGGAGGCAGTCAGTATTGTCTGTCACAGGAGTTCAGGTGAAAGGAGAGAAACATACAAGTGAACAAATAATTCTAGTAATGCTATGGAAGAGGCAAGCCAAGGGTGCAGGGGAGTCCAGGAAGGGCTGTCAGACCCAGGGAGGGCTCGTCCGACTAAATCTTAGGAACAGAAGGAGTGAGCAGAGAAGAAGAGCAGAAGGCAGGGGGAAGGGAACCCACTGTAAGAGTAGTCACGGGAAGACTGGGTTCACGTTTGCATCTCTTTACTGTGCCTTGGCTTGGGATCGACTGGTGGCCTCATTTGGCTATTGGACCCCTAAGAACATGACTCAGGCACTGCTCGGCTTGCCCTCTGGCTCTCTTGGGGCCTGCCATGAGAAGAGCATGTCCTGGGTAGCTTCTCAAAAGAAAGGAGTGGAGAACTCGGGATATATAATCTCTGGGACCCTTTTAACCTGAAATCCTGCCTTACTTTTAAAACGTTATGCAGGTGTATGTTTCCCAGTGAATTTCATTGGGAATCGATGAAACTAAGGCATTTTTGCCTCAGGTACACATCCTGGAGGCTAATTTTGACCATGTTACACTTACTGCAGTTTGTTGTGGTTCTATCCCTAAATTCCCCAAGGTTTGATCATCACTCTACCTCTAGTTTCCAGAACCTTGGTCCTCAACAGGCTGCCAGTAAATATTGGATAAATAAATGGGTGAATGATGCACGAGCCGCTGTTACATTCTAGAGGGAGAGTGAGGCAGGAAAGTGGAAGAAGGGAACAAAGTGCCGTAAGTGTGGAGGGTGGAGAGGCGCTGTCCTGCAGGCGCCTCGAGTTCTACCTCGAAATACATGTAGAGAGACTGGGGAGATGCCAACTTTGTGAGCTGTGTGCAACTTACAAATATAATATTTTGGCACAGGCAGAAGATTTCTAAGAGGATGTTTACGAACCTAAGTGTTTTTTAGATTTATGCATTTCAGTTAAATTCCATCTATTATGTGAAATTGTTGTTGCAGCCACTCTCTGTACACTAATTAGCAATCCAAATGCCGACAAGTTGTGCAGATTTAGCAAAGGCTGGCAAAGATGATCTCTGATTTACTGGAAGACAAAGTTAATAAGCGTGTGAGAGTCTTTCTAATAATCTCTGCTTAATGAGTTCTGGAAACTTGCCGAAGAGCTAGGCAAGCATTCAAGCTTGATTCCTCTCAGATTTTAAAAAAAGTAGGTGCTGTTTTTATCCATCACAAGTTATGCTAATAGAGAAAAATGGTGAATGAACCCCTAGATCTCTCCCTGCTATAACTTGGTGGGTGAAGAGGTAGGAGAAGCACCAGATGGGGGCTTAAGTTGATTCCAGGGGCCACATCTCCCCCCCACCCTTCTGTGGGTGGTGGGCTTCCTCAGGTCAGGGGCCCTGCCAGCTGAGCTTGAGGTTACCAGCTCAAGTACAGTGCTGGGCTGTACAGAGCAGGTGCTCATTGTCATTGTTGATTAGATATGTGATTTGTTCAGTCGCTCAGTTGTGTCTGACTCTTTGTGACCCCATGGACTACAGCACGCCAGGCCTCCCTGTCCATCACCAACACCCGGAGCTTGCTCAAACTCGTGTCCATTGAGTCGGTGATGCCATCCATCCATCTCATCCTCTGTTGTCCCCTTCCCAGCATCAGGGTCTTTTCCAAGGAGTCATTTCTTCACTTCAGAGTCAGACACGACTAAAGTGACTTAGCAGCAGCAGCACCTAAATCCTAAACCTTTACTACAAATCTCCTGAGAACAAAGATACTTTCCTAGATCATCATGGTAGTTTTTCCATTAAAAATAGCAATTGTTTTAACTGTATAATATCCAGTCTATGCTCATAGTTTCTCAGCTCTTCTAAGAATGTGTTTTATAGCTTTTTTTTTTTTAGAAAAAAACAAAAACAACCCCCCCCCCCCAGAATCCAGATAAAAACCAGAATCCAGTTCAGACACATGCATTACATTTGGTTGTTGTGTCTCTCGTTCTTCTAAACGTAGAAAGGTCCTTCCACATTCTTGTTCTTTTCTAAGATATTCCCTTTATAAAATGTGCAGGCCAGTAGTCTTGTAGAATACCCCACATTCTTGATTCATCTACCCGTGTCCTTGTGGCCTGTCTTCTTCCAGCTTCTGTGTTTCCTCTGCACTGGGAGTTGCTCTAGAGTCTTTGCTCAGTTTCTTTGGTGAGATGTTGCTTCGTAGGTGCAGTTGAGTCAGAGGACCTGGCCGGCATCAGCAAGCCCACGGTGTTGGACTGTGCCACTGGTGGTGATCGCATCACTTGGGTAAGATGGCAACAGGGAGATGATGCCATGTTAAGACTGCCTTTTCCTTAGTCATCGGTGGGGTGGCACATTAGCATCGCGTGAACGTCTTGTTCCTAGGAACTTGTTGCCAATGATTCTGGCCTGAATCCGTGACTGCACTGGGGTTTTGAAAGGGAGCCCTTCTGTTCCTATTGCATTTGAGAGCTGGGAAGACCTCCTAGGGAAGAGCTTCCCCACCCCCAGGCCCACCCACTTGAGAGAGTCCTCTCCCCTCTTTGAGCCACATTTTCTCGGGGAGATTTACCTCCGCTCTCAGAAACGTTGTGAGCCTCAGTAAGCCAAAGTAGTATACCAACTGGGAAGTTCTGTATTCGCTTATGCAAACTGGGCAGACGGTTATAGACGCCGGGCTGATCAGGCTGGTGTTGAGTGAGGAGCATTGGAAAAGCACCACGCAATGAGTGCTGTTTCAGTGAATGATGAGTCCCCCAAACACAGGCATTTCGGGAGAACAGCAGCATTAGCATGGGGCAGACTGCATCATAGCCAGACACAAGTGTGCCCATTTTATATCACAGGAAATCGGGGTCTCGCTTTTTTTTGACCTTAATTCCCTGGGCTCTGTGGGTCTCAGCAGCCATACTTGTGGTAACGACAGTTGGACCCACCCCTTACTCTTCAGAAATCATTGCCCATAGGGTTTGCAAAATGGGCCAGGCACTGGGTTTCAACCACCGTCAATTCTGCCGCCCTGGGGACATTTGGCAAAGAAAGCCTGGACACATTCTGGGGGGCTTCCCAGGTGGTTCAGCGGTAAAGAATCCACCTGCCAGTGGAGGAGACACAGGAGACATGGGCTCGATCCCTGGGTCGGGAAGATCCCCTGGAGGAGGAAATGGCAGCCCACTCCAGTCTTCTTGCCTGGAGAATCCCATGGACAGAGAGCCTGGTGGGCTGCAGTCCGTGGGGTCGCAGAGAGTCGGGCACGACTGAGCACGCACGCAGGGACAGGTTTTTGGCTGACACAATTGCACGTGTGTTGGGGCGGGGGGTGCCACTGTTACCTGCTGGTTAGAGGCCAGTTGTTGCTCTTCAGTCGCTCAGTCATGTCTGACTCTTTGCGACCCCATGGGCTGCAACAGGCCAGGGATGCTGCCCAACACCCTGCAGGGCACAGGACAGGCCCGCAACCAAGGAGTACCTGCGCCCAGATGCCAGCAGGGTGCAGGTTGAGAAATCCTGGAATGGAGCTTCAGGCGGTCTCATTTGAAGGGAAAAGATTCGAGGGGCTGTGCAGGAAAAGGTGGGGGGCAGGGGCTGACCTTATGAACTTCCTTGCTTTCTCACACACTCCCCAGGACTGGGTCTACCAGGAAGGCAGAGCAGCTAGGACAACAAAGTAGCGGGCATCCCTCCCGCACACTCTCTGAACCGCAGGCCCCCCCCACGCTCCTCCAGCCAGAAGGGACCCTCCCCTCAGAACTTGAAGTGCCTGAGTGGCTACCACACCCACCGATGAAACAAGATCGCAGCCTCCCAGCTGGAGCCTGTTCAGGGCAGGGCTGGGAACAAAAGGAGAAAAAGAAAATAGAGCAAGATGGGGATTTGTCCCCATACTTTGCATGGCAGGGGCGGCTTTGCTGATTCTCTGCCCGGAAAGAGAGGGTTTCTCTTGGAACTTACACTCTATTCACATCTGTTGCACAGTTTGGCTGCCTTAGTATCTACGCTGGAAAATATAGGGGCAGGGGGTGACCCCAGGACATTCACTGCCAAATTTGCGTTTCTTCAAATCTTGATCTCTCTCTCTCTCTGCTCTGCTTATTGTTATTTGTTTTAATTTTGATAGCTATTCCCTCTATTCTATTGGAGTTTTTAGTAGGAAAGATAGAGCCGGTGTACCTCTCCACCAGAACTGAAGCCTGTAAAGTTATTTTCCACGGCTGTATCATGTTTCATCAAGCACACGTGTCATGCACTTGATATTTTCTCCTATTGGATTTTAGGTGATTTCTATTTGCTTTCATTATTATAGATAAGCCTCCATGAATATCTTTTTCTGTATTAAGAATTACTGTTCTTGAAGCATCGGCTCCTGCCCAAGAGTTTGCAGTCTCCAGGCCTACCCTTCAGAATTCAAACTTTTCAAATGCACTCCATGAGTGCGTGCCTGCAGAGTTGCTTCAGTCGTGTCCAACTCTTTGTGACCCCGTGGACTATAGCCCAGAAGCCTCCTCAGTCCACAGAATTCTCCAGGCAAGAATATTGCAGTGGGTTGCCATTCTCCTCCAGGAGATCTCCCCGACCCAAGGATGGAACCCAGGTCTCCTGCACTGCAGGCTGATTCTCTACCAGCTGAGTCACCAGGGGAGCCCCTCCAGCCTCAAAGCAACATTTGATTTGCTAGAAGACTTTTGTCTAACAAATGAAAGGTATACAGCGCTCTGAGAAACCTACCTCATGTAAAAACAAAGTTTAAAGAAGGGGAAAAAGAATTATTGTTTTACAATAGATATTTAGGCAGGGATTACTGAGAGTTTAAGCAGGAATTACAAATAATGTGAACATTTTTACAGCCTTGTGTTTTCTTCTGTCTGGAATGCTCTGCCCTATATTCCTGCACCTGGATTCTACTTGTCATTTATCTCATCTTAAATATCATCTCCTCAGGGAGACCTCTGATGCCTCTACCACTTCCTACATAAGCTTTCTTTTCTCCTTGTTCTTTTTTTAAAATGAAGTATGTGTGCGTGCTAAGTCACTTTAGTCGTGTCCGACTCTTTGTGACCCTATAGACTGTAGCCCACCAGGCTCCTCTGTCCACAGCAAGAATACTGGAGTGAGTAGCCTTTCCCTTCTCCAGGGGATCTTCCCAACCCAGGGATCGAACCCAGGTCTTCCGCATTGCAGGCGGATTCTTTATCAGCTGAGCCTCAGAGGTTGATGGAGGTGTAAATGACAATGTATGAAAAGTTCAGCGCCCACAGTCTGCTGAGTGTTCCAGGAATACTAGTGTTACTGTACTGTCTTCAAATCGCTGCTTCTGTAAAATGGGGCTAGTGATTCTTCTTCCCTCTTCTGCGGACAAAAAGAAGATGTCACTGAGAGCATGTTTGGTTATTAGAAAGGAAGGGGCCATTCAGATCAGAGGCTTTATGTCTTTTCACTATGCATATAAGATTACGAGAAAATCTAGAATGGATTGGGAAGCTTATTACAGCCTTCTGCCAAGAGTGACAGTTAAAAAGGAAGTTTCTGTCCACAGGCTCGCTCCAACTCCCTGATGTCTTTGTAATGTTTCATTTTGAAGCAAAGTGTTGAAGAAAGCCCAGGCTGGGTGTAAGAAATGACTGTGTAATTAAATTATTTTTAATGGCATTAAATGTGTTCATCACTGCAACTCGCCTTTGTGTGGCTGAGCACATCACAGCCGATCAAACGGAATGAAGGCCCTCTTCTATGGGTTTTTCTGGGGAGGCGTTCTAGGAAGACACACATACATTCCCAGTATCCTGACATCTGGTGATTGTATGGATCTGTTTCCACCCCCACTCTTGCTCTTTGCCTCAAGCTCTTTCTGAATGTCTGTGCCTCCACCCGACGTCACTCAGTTTCAAGAAAGCCAGGCTCAGCCTCCTACCCCCAGCTCTCCTTACTTCCCTCCTGCCTCCTCTCTTTCCTTCTGTCCTCCTTCCTCTTCATCCCCCTATCCCCTGTTCCCCAAAGGTCCCTCCACCATCAAAGGGCAGGAAGAGGCAGATTGAGTTAGCAAGCTGGAAAGGACCTTGGCGATAACTTGGCCAGACCAAACCCATCAAATGACTTTGATGCCTACTGTATGCCAGGCTCGGAACTGAGGGAGGCATGAGACCTGAGGTCCCTATCCTTGGGGAGCTTCTGAGCTAATGAGATCAGACACACCTCCGTGCGTGTGCACGCACGCACAACACACACACACACACACACACACACACACACACACACACACACACTGGAGTTTTAACAGGTAGAGAAAGATTAAGGCAGTTCATGATACACGGCCAAATTCAGTGGATAAAAATTCCTGTGAGACTGTGGGAATGAGAAGTGACTGGGATTCCTGGCTGGCATGTGCGTGTTGGGGGTTGCATTGAACTGCCTGTCTTGAAGCCTTGGTTGTCTCAATCTAGACCTGGACCCTGGGCCCCAGTAGAATCCAGCACCTTAGCCAGCTCACAGCATGCTAGGACCCCTTCCCTGACCCCAAGGGCTCCATCTCCTCCTCTCCGCTCACCTAGCCCCCCCATTTCAGGTCACACTAATAATGGCACTTTGCTCCTTCCCTTCTGGGATGCAATTCCAGCTCCCAGGTTTGGAAATAAGTAGTGGCTGAGATGGTCTCCCATCTTTCAGTAATTCAATTTCCTTCCAAAGCATTAAGAGGCCCTTTCAAACTCTAAGCCTGAGGACAGAGCAAGCCTTATGCCAAGTGGCCTGGAACCCACAAGCTTCCAGAGCTGATGCTGGTCTCCCAGAGGGCATGGATATAGGCTTTGGTGTAGGGGTTAGGCTCTGGTTTCAGAGGCAGGAACCTGCTCAAACCGAGGAGGGACTTTTCTGGAAGATTCTTGAAGTCTTTGGTGGAACTCCTGGACCAGGGATGCATGACAGCTTCTAGAGCAATCAGAACCAAAACTGGAACATCTGAAGAACACTTTCTCAGTCTCCTGTTGTCTTCTGCTTAGCTTTCAGAATCATTACTCATTCAGAGTCTACTGCAGACAGTGCAGTGATTCAGACACAGGCCCTGTCCTCAGGGAGGTGCAGACTAGCCAGGATAGCTGACATTGTACAAGGCAACAAGCTTATAAGAAATTCCCAGTTGTGTTAAATGCCAAGAAGGAAACAGACAGGTGCCCGAATGGAAAGCAGTGGATGGGGCTTATTTTGGATAAAGAGGTGGGAGGAGGTCTCCCTGGGGGGATGACGTGCAAACTGAGATGGACGAGGAAACAGCAGGTTTAGAATGGGCAGGGCAGAGGCAGAGGAGTGGTGAGTGCAAAGGAGGGCCTGCTGCGTATTCAAGAAAGGGAAAGAAGCTGGTTGGGGAGGGATGTGGAAGAGTCAGAGCAGGAGTTGCAAGCAGAAGGCCCAGGGCGGGTCCAATCACAAATGCCTGACAAAGGGGTTCACACTTTATTCCTTTGCGATTACTTATTTTCTAAATTGAAGGATAATTGCTTTACAGAATCTTGTGGTTTTCTGTCAAACATCAACAAGAATCAGCCATAGGGTCATGTGAAGTCACTGAAAGGGGTTAAAGCTGGGGAGAGACGTGATTGATCCTCTGGCCGCTGCTTGGGAACAAACTTCAGGGAGTAAGCGTAGAAATGGAGTTGGTTAGGAGGCCATCCAGCAAAGATAGTGGCGGCGTGGATGGGAGCAGAAATTTGAGAGATCAATACAGTACTCAGTCATGTCCGTACTCTTTGCGATGCCATGGACTATACAGTCCATGGAATTCTCTAGGCCAGAATACTGGAGTGGGTAGCCTTTCCCTTCTCCAGGGGATCTTCCCAACCCAGGGAGGGAACCCAGGTCTCCCACATTGCAGGCGGATTCTTTATCAGCTGAGCCACCAGGGAAGCTCAAGAACACTGGAGTGAGTAGCCTATCCCTTCTCCAGAGGATCTTCCTTACCCAGGAATCAAACCAGGGTCTCTCACATTGCAAGCGGATTCTTTACCAACTGAGCTATCAGGGAAGAGAGTAAGAGCATAAAACAGACTCCTGGTTTATTTTGGAAGCTGAATCAACAAGACATGCTGATGATGCTCACCTGCGGGTGTGGAAATAAAACTGAGTTCTGGGTTTCGGGCTTAAGTCACCAGCTGGGAACAGAATGGTATTATTTACTGAGAGGAGGAAACAGGTTTGGGGGAGCAAATCAAGAACTCACTTAGGACTGCAGTTTGAGATGTTGATGTGACATCTAAGCAGAGACATCCAGGAGGCTGTGGACAAACTGAACTAGAGCTCCAACCTGGGATGCGGAGTCGTGTGTGGTATTTAAACCCACAGGAGAGGAAGAGATCCCGTAGAGAGAGGAGGGGAGCTGGAGGAAGAAGGGGTCACCCAGGGCTAAAAGTGTGACCCTCTGAGAGTGAAAGTGTTAGTCGCTCAGTCATGTCTGACTCTTTGTGAGCCCATGAACTGTAGCCCACCAAGCTCCTCTGTTCCTGGGGATTCTCCAGGCCAGAATACTGGAGTGGATTGCCTTTCCCTCCTCCAGGGGATCTTTCCCACCAGGGATAGAACCCAGGTCTCCTGCATTGCAGGCCGATTCTTTACCATATGAGCCACCAGGGAAGCCCTAGGGTGTCCATAAAGGATGAGGAGACAGAGCAGACCTGGTCAAGGTGGTGGGAGGAAAGCTGAGGAAGTGTGTTATTCTGGAATCCACTGTGGTAGAGGGTTTGGGAAGCAAGCCATGGTCCTCCATGTCCAGTGTTTCTGAGAGAGTGACTAAGAAGAGGACAATCATGTTTGGTCACGTGGAGTCCATGGATGATCTTGGCAAAAGGTCAATGGCTTTGACCTTCAGTTAGACCAAAACCATTTTCCCTGCTTCTTAGCCTGCAGGGAAACTTAGAGCTCCTCCCGGGTTACCCACCTCATCCGCAGGCCTAGCCACCAGCAGACACTGACTGCCTGACCTCCAAACCCCCAAGTGAGAGAATGCGCAGTGGCCCCCCAGGCCCACCGGGTGTGGTCCACGGCTGGGGAGAGGTGTAGTGCACGGGCTGAAGGCAGCTCCTAGCTTCCAGCACCAGGAGGATGCTGCCTCCAGGGCTGGACCGACGCTTGGCAAGGTGCCCACTGCATCCGGTTAAATAGTCCATGGCGTCTTCCAGACGTCTTTATCTCTGTGGACCTGAAGCTGCTGGTCGCCATGGAAACAGGAGCTTTTTGTTCACCACTTCCTCTTCTCTCTTCTCCCCTTCCTCCTCCTCCCATTTTTCTTTCCTTCCTGTCCTTACACCTACTCCCTCTCCTCCCTCTATTTTTATTCCCCATCTTCTATCTCTGGTTTATCTATCTCACTTGTCCTGATTTCTTTGTCTGTTTTTACTTGTTCTATTTTGTGTAGTCACCTTTACTGTCTCCTGTGGGAATAAGTTGGCAGAAACAAATATTCGTTTAGGCATCTGCATGTACCCACCTACACACAGGAACACGTTCACAATGCAGTAATTCCAGGCCTCTTCTTCCAAGTCAGCGCTACCCAAATGGCTATTAGGAAGAGAATCCAGACTGGGGAAATGCATTCTAGCCTCGTCACTCAACAAATGCTACTTGAACTACAAGGAGCTTCGTTTAGATCATCCTGAGCCCTGCATTTAGATGAGCCAGTACTTCTTTGGCATATCTGAGTATAACTTAAACCAGCCAGGGTTTGATTGCTCCTATTTTAATAAACACAGCAATCCGTCACGCTCAGCTAAAAATACCCACAGCGCATCTTTTATTTTATGTATATACACAACCAATCCATATTCTTCCAAGAATGGCTCTGCCAAACGCTATACTCATTAATCAGTTCAGGGCAGAGAGCCCAGCAGCTGACAAGTCTAAGAAGCGTGTGGATTTAGAGTTTTTCCTCTCTCCGGTGCCGAGTCTGGGACCACCTCTGTTACCAAGCGATCTTCCAGCAGATGGGCATTTCTGGACCACCAAACAACTGAGTGTGGGGTGGTCTTGTCAGAGTTGAGGGTCGGCTACAGAAGGTGATAAAGAGACAAGGGCCCTTAGGACCTGTGGGACCAGATGAAACCACAGGTTGAACCTGTTATTTGACTTTAGAGAGACAAAAGGGTCCGCTAGATTGAGGATGTTTTCACAGACTATATCAATAGGTCCGAGTGGAGGGAATGGCGAGGGTGGATTATTTCCGGGGGCCCGGCATGAAGGGAGTTAATGACTTGCAGGCTGTGTTGAATTGGGGCTCCTGACCCCTGGCAAGCCGTGCTCCCCAAAGAGAGAAACCCCAGAGGGTGTCAAGGTGAAAACGAACCAACTCTGGCCCTCCTTTTCCCTGGGAAATTGTCTGCAGGCACAGGACCGTCATCTGGGCTTTGGAGCGGAGTCCCGGAGTCCAGCCTCTGGTGCCCCTGGGGGACCTCCAGGGATGAGCCTGTTTCTTCACGTGTGCAGGGCTCGGTGGGGACCCCAGGAGGCAGTGCTTGCACCCACAGCAGGTAGGCAGCAGTGGTCCCTGTTATCCAAGGATCTGGGAGCCCTGTTACAGTGACCATGAGCACCTCGGAGCTGGAATTGCTTCCCAAGCATCTCTGCAGCCTCCCTGTTCTCCACCTCTGTTTCAGCCTTCCTGTCTCCCCCGAGTCTCCTAACAACCCTAGTTCAGTTCAGTCGCTCAGTCATGTCTGACTCTTTGCGACCCCATGGACTGCAGCACCCCAGGCCTCCCTGTCCATCACCAACTTTCAGAGTTTACTCAAATTCATGTCTATCGAGTCGGTGATGGCATCCAACCATCTCATCCTCTGTTGTCCCCTTCTCCTCGCACCTTCAAACTTTCCCAGCATCAGGGTCTTTTCAGATGAGTCAGTTCTTTGCCTCAGATGGCCAAAGGATTGGAGCTTCAGCTTCAGCATCAGTCTTTCCAATGAATATTCAGGACTGATTTCCTTTAGGATGTACTGGTTGAATCTCCTTGCAGTCCAAAGGACTCTGAAGAGTCTTCTCCAACACCACAGTTTGAAAGCATCAATTCTTCAGCGCTCAGCTTTCTTTATAGTCCAACTCTCACATCCATGACTACTGGATGGATTCACATACATGACTACTGGGAAAACCATAAGCTAAAGACCCTAAGCTTCTCCCATTCTTGGGCTCTTGAAACTCCTCCTTCCTGGACCACTCAGACTGGGGAGCCAGAATCTGTCCCAGTTCTCAGAGCCATCATCGCTTCCTGAGAAGTGATGCTTCTCAGGCTGTGATGCTCCAAGGCTGGGGGAGGATCCCCACCTGGTGGAGGAGCTGCCCTGCCCCCAGTGAGAGTGCCAAATTACACTTCACCTCTGTTATCTACTCCCTCATCCACTGGACTGAGAGGCCTGGAAACCAAGAGGCCCTACCAAGTAGCATGGTGCCTGGAACACAGTAGGTACTCAATAATTGATACTTGTTCAGTTAGTTCATTAGTTCATGAAAGAGTCACCCAGCTAGGTAAATATCAAGGGAGAAAAGTCATCCAGGTCTGTTATGGGTTGGATTGTGTCCCTTCAAAAGGTATGCTGAAGGCCTCGCCCCCAGTATCTATGAACACGACCTTATTCGGAAACAGCATCTCTGTAGCTTTAATTCAGTTAAGGGGAGGTCATTAGGATGGGCCTCCACCCAGCACAAATAAACGCAGTCCTTGTAAGAGGAGGGGGATTTAGATACGGACTCGTGGAGAATGGGGTGTGAAAGCACAGAGGTGCAGGTAGAGGTGAGATGGTGATGTGAAGATGGAGGCTGAGGTTGGAGGGACAGAGCCCCAGCCAAGGAGCATCTGGGGCTGCAGACACTGTAAGAGGCAAGAGGGCGTCCTCCCCTGGGGTGCCTGGAGGGGGCCATGGCCTGGGAACACCCTGATCCCAGACCCCACTTCTGGACCTGTGAGAGGGTAAACTCAACGTGTCTGAAGTCATCCAGTTTGTGACACTGCATTGTGGCAGCCCCAGGAAACTAACACAAGGTCCGTGGTGAGTCAGAGCGTTGAGCATCATCAGATGAGAAGCTGTGGGTACCCGTGCCTTGCATCTGTTCCCGTCTAGGTCATTTCCACTAATATTCGTCATTGACTCTGCTGAGCCAAACCAGGGCTTATATTGGTGGGCACTACTGGGAGGCCTGCTGAGATGCAAAATTCTGGAGCCCATGGAATTGGGGTGGTGCAAGAGTGCCCCCACCTGTGGGCCTGGCTCTGAAGTGAGGCAGGGCTGGGGGCCAGGCGGCCAATCTTCAGAATCTTAAGGGAAGGGAGTGGGTCAGTTTTGATTAATGGTGAGGTGACACTGGAGGGCTCTTTGAGGGTAAGAGCTCATGGGCTTCATCAGTCACCAAGAGGAACCCCACATCCAAAGCCATGGATGCGCATAGGGAAGTGGAGTAACAGAACTGTCCTAAGACAGGGGCCTGATTGTGTGGTTTGGCCCTCGTGACTGGGTTGAGCTCAGGGACGTGGTTCTCAGAGACCCACCAGGCATTGCAGGCTGGTCTGCAGCGTGGGCCTGTGATGATCCTATCTACTGACCTCCCCATGGCCCTCTTGGGTGGTAGCATCCCTGGACAAGGGGAAAGGTCCACATCCCCACCCTCTTCCATGATCAGAGAGCTCGAGGCGGGCGGAGGGGTCCCGGAGAGAAAAATGGTATAATCAGTCACTTGTCCTTGACCTTCTTTGGCTGATTCTAAATGAAATCAGATGCCTTGCTGAAAGCTGTTCCATGGGGAGCTTTTACTGTATTTCCACTTGAGTCATGCTGTAGACATTGGAGACTGACAGTCAACCTCTGCATTTGGGGATGTGTCAGCAGAGATTTAATAACATGCGACTGGGGAGAGAAATATTCTGGGGGCTTTGAATAACCCAGCAATCAAGCCTCATTGGATCCAAGTAGCCCCGGACCAAGGCATTTAGAACCAAGTGAATGGCTGGGGAAAGGTAGCAAGTGGCAGGTCCACAGGCTTCGATCGACCCAGTGTAGCAGCACAGGACATAATCACACCACTGCTTTCTGGGCATGGCACCAGCGAGTCACTTTCTTCAGCACAGATTTGGTACTTTAGCAAAAGATGGTCTTAAAAACAAAGTTGAGCCTAGTGTGGACTGCAGTCTGAATTTATAGAGACAGAATTTGGGTGGGATGGATTTTGCCGTATTCCAGCTGTTCTGGAAGACTCTGCTTGGTTGCCTGGTCCCCCTGCAGCGTCCCTGGCGCCTCAGGCAGACGCACTTAGTGGTCCCGAGACTTCTCAGTGAGGGCTTCCCTGCCCAATCGCATCCCAGACTGGACTCATTCCTTTTCTACCTGTTAGAACACCTGGTCTTCCCTTACCCCCTCCACCCTCTTTTCTTCCTTTATTCATTACACATCCTACCTTCATCTCTCATTTCCTTTCTACCTTCTTTTTCTTTTTAAAGTATTTCCCCAAAGCTGTATGTTTTGTTGATGTTTTGGTTTATGACTTCACTCCTTTCCCCTCTAGAACATAAGCTCTCAGAGGCAGCGAGGGGGTGGGTGGGGTGCCTCTTGCACACATTGGTGTGTCCTCAACTCTCCCAGGGCCCAAGCTCTCAGCACCAAGCCAACACTCACAAACTATTTCTGAGTGCACGAATGAACCTATGGGAGAGGATCTGTGGGGTGATCACTGAAACAGTGGAAGAACGTTTAAAAATTCATTTTCTAGTTATGTCAATGCTCTCAGGGATGCTTCAGTTCAGTTCAGTCGCTCAGTCGTGTCTGACTCTTCGCGACCCCATGGACTTCAGCATGCCAGGCCAGGCCTCCCTGTCCATTACCAACTCCTAGAGCTTGATCAAACTCATGTCCATCGAGTCAGTGATGCCATCCAACCATCTCATCATCTGTCATCCCCTTCTTCTCCCATCTTCAATCTTTCCCAGCTTCAGGGTCTCTTCCAATGAGTCAGTTCTTCACATCAGGTGGCCAAAGGATTGGAATTTCAGCTTCAGCATCAGTCCTTCCAATGAATATTCAGGAGTGATCTCCTTTAGGATGGACTACTTGGATCTCCCTGCAGTCCAAGGGACTCTCAAGAGTTTTCTCCAACACCATAGTTCAAAAGAATCAATTCTTTGGTGCTCAGCTTGTTTATGGTCCAGTTCTCACATCCATACATGACTACTGGAAAAACCATAGTTCTGACTATATGGACCTTTGTCGGCAAAGTAATGTCTCTGCTTTTTACTACGCTGTCTAAGTTGGTCACAGCTTTTCTTCCAAGAAGGTCCTAAGAGACAAGTGCACAGGGATGGCCCCAAGTCACCCCGTGATCACTGACAGGGCCAGGGTGGGCCATGGGGTGGGGCCAGGGGGCTTGTGACGGTGACACTGGCCTCCTTCTGCTGTGGGGGTGGCTGAGGACACCGTGGGGACCCTGCTCACATCCCCCCGGGGCAATGTGACTTGCTTGGTGTCTTGTTCATCCCAAGTGAGAGCATTTTGATAATAACATCGTATAAAGCACAGAGATTTGAAGAGAAAGAAAAGATCTGACTTGAATAATAGCCTCCGTGCTAATGATAGAAAAGCTGATGGTTTGAAAGGAAAAGAGTTTTCCATTAGGAGGCCTCTAAAAATAGTCATTGTGATTTGAACCACCTTCTTCAGTTTCAGCCCGAATGTTAATTACATTAGCAAATCATCTTGGCAGCGGGAACAGGTATCCGACCTTGTCTGGGCTGCCTCCTGTAAACACTCCACACAGAGAGGGGCTCCCCCTCGCCCCCGCCGGAGTCCAGCTGTGTAGAACACACAGGCGCACACACGCACACACCTTTCTAGGGCTTCTCACAGGTGTCTCGCAGCATGACGTTCACTGTGCTGAACTTTCTGGGGCAGAAACTCATAAATCCTGCTGGTGAGCCCCAGATGGTTAGCAGACTTCCATCCGGCAGCTGCCGGGCAGTTGGAAACTTCCAGTAGAAAACAAGGGCTGGTTATTGCCGGGGGCGGGGGGGGGGGGGGCATGTTAGCTCTGCCCCCCAGCACCATTTGGGGTTCCTTTCCTCATTCTGGCTCTTGCTCGTTTGGGACCCTGCTTCACGCTCTCCTTCTAGAAAATGCTCGGGAATGGGTTGAATCCCTGAGGGAAATGTAGGAGGTTTCCTGCAGAGATTTCTTATCTTCGGAAGAGCCACAGTCCTTGGAGGAACTAAGTTGGGGGAAATTCAGTGCCCGTGGCGCAAAATGTTGTATTTATTTAATAGTATTTTGGGGGGGGGGTTGGCATCCACAGATGGGTATTTGCAGTGTGATTTTTATGAAGTATTGGAGTTTCTGGATTTAATTTAGACAATTTTGATATCATGCACATGGACCCAGAGGCTCAGAGACAGCTGAGGGAGGCTGACATGATTTATATTGGGGATGTGTGGAGAGGGGCAATCTGACAGACCCTCAGGATCCTTAGCTGCTTGGAACAAGAACTGCTACATCTACTAGAGTGCAGAGGGCTACTGCGGGCAGGCAGGAGGGCTAAGAGAGCCTCGGCTGGGCACTGGCCTGACATTTCTGTGGGGATTCCAGGGTGTGAAGCATCTTTATTCCAGTTCTCTTCTGAGCTAGGTAGGCATGACTGTCCCATTTTACAGATGAGGAAACTGAGGCTCAATATTGTTAAATGAGATTAGTCCCTGGTCTTGTCCATGTTCCCCTTTTCTTTCACATTTCTGAAGAGACATCTGGAAATGTGGAGATGCGGGAGTCTGGAGTGGGAGCAGGTGGAGGGGCTGGTGGGGGGATGCTTCCTGCAGTTGGTGATGTGGTTCCTGGTGGAGGACGTGGGTGAGCAGGAATTGGGGGGAACTTTGTGTATGTTGTGACCTCATTTCTGTATCTGGACATTGCTGGTGGGGTGGAGAGTAGGGGGGAGTGTTGGGAGGTGGCCAGTGCACGTGGACCCTGGGGTTTGGGTACTGTCCTATGAATGGCCGGGAAGAACCCAAGGGTGTGAGCTTGTCTGCTGGCTGAGAAGGTGGGGAAATTCAAGTTTCAGGGAGAGAAGTCTCAAACCCAGATGGATGGAGGATGGAGTGGGGAGAGGCTGAGGGTGGAAGGCAGGGCGGCGGTGAAATGAGGGAAATGACTGGGCAGGAGGGACTGTGATGGTGACGCTGGAGTTCACAGGTACGGGGGAGGGGGTCACTGCCAGATGCGATGGGAAAGGCAGTCGAGAAGCAGATTAGGCTTGCGGGCAACCAGGAAGCCTGGAAAGTCTCTCTCCCTTAGTGAATAAAAACTGAGACGCTAACAGTGGGGGTGACAAGGACATAATTTAATCCTTCCCACAGTGAGACCCTAAACTTAGTGCTTTACACCAGTTCACTCATTTACTCCCCACAAATCTGTGAGGTGGGCCCTATTTTTATTTAATCTGATTTGTTTATAATTAAAAAATTCCTTTCTATTATGGTTTATAACAGGATATTGTATATAGTCCCCTATGCTATAAATATAGTAGGATCTTGTCTATCCATTCTGTATATAATAGTTTGCATATGCTAATTCCAGACTCCCAGCCCAACCCTCCCCCACCACGCTTATTTCTTTATAAATTTTCAGTTGAAGTGTGTGATTCACGGTGATTCAGGTGTATTGTAATGTGAGTCAGTTACGTGTGTGTGCGCGTGTGTGTGCTCTGTCACTCAGACACGCCTGCCTCTTTCAAACCCGTGGACTGTAGCCCACCAGGCTCCTCTGTTCATCGGATTATCTTGGCAAGAATACTGGAGTGGGTTGCCGTTTCCTCCTCCAGGGGATCTTCCCGATTCAGGGATTGGACCCATGTCTCCTACGTCCACTGATCCAGGGTCCACTCTCTCAGTCAGCCTCTCTCTTACTGACTCAAGAACCAGAGCTGTCAGAAAACAGCGAGAAGGTGTTCCGGGCACCGTGAAGGAAAAGAAGGATGCAGAGCCCGGACATGAGGGGAGAAGTCCTCCGTGAGACTGAATTTTCCAGGACGGGCTCTCTGAGCAAGTGACATTTAACAAAGACCGAAGACTGAAAGGGATTTCATTTATACAACTAATATCTGTAAAGGTTTCATTTGAAGAAGAAAAGCTTGTATGTTGATTTTAATTGTTATGCTATTTTTATTTCACTTTATAAGCCTCATTAATTTTTTTTTTCCAGAGGAGCTGAGAGCTGCTTTAGCTGAAATGGGACAAACTCATGAAGCTCCTCTAACTGGGTGGGAATCAATGGGAGACGGACAGGTCAGGCCAAGCTAACTCACGCCAGAGGCTGAAAATCTATTTTTGTCAAGCTGTAGCTGTGTCTGGCAAACCTTGTTTAATTTGGATCTCTGGGGTGTTTAAAAATTTAATTGCTTTGGCTCTGGCTTTTCCTCCTTTCTTCCTTTGAGAACAAGATCCCTTGTAAAATTTAAAGTGGCCAGGACAGCTGGGGAGCCATCTCTGTACACTGTGAAGCCGCTCCCCCAGATCCTGGGCTCCATCACCGGGAGATGGGGAGGAGCGTTCCCTGGTCTCACACAAGTATTAGGATTTTCTTCCTCACATGGGGCACCCATCCTTAGGAGGGCTTCACCCACGTCATGGGAGGACTAGAGGGCTGGGTGATACAAAGGTGGCACAAGATGATAAAGGATAGGTAGGTGTCTCAGGTACCAGGCTGCACTGGAAGGCTGGACAGGTCACTTGGAGAAAAATGCAGTCCGGCATCGAGAGTCAATTTCAGTGCATTACTGCTTACTGAGAACCTCCAGTCTGCCAGGCACTGGGACAGGCACTGAAGGGGACCTAGAGGGCAAGAAGGCTTTTTATGCTGCTAAGAACTTTTCATATAGCCATGCAGCCAGCAAGTACCAGGCACCTTCTGCAGGCGGGAGACAAGCCAAGTGCCTTCTGCGCCATCTCCTTAGAGGAGCTTGTTGGGCCATGGGAAACTCACAACTGCCTGAGGGTCGTGGGAGCCACGTGCGGGGTGCTGTGCAAGCTGGCCGGAGGGGAGAGGACCTTCCATCAGGGAGGGCTTCCCCAGGAGGGGATCTTGAAGTACAAGCAGTTTTCCAGGAAAGGAAGGGCCAGAGAGCATCCAGGTAGTGGCAAATTCTGTGCAAAGGTCAGGGGGAGGAGAGTGGCAGGAAAGATGAAGTACACGGTGCAGGGTCTCTTTTCTCCATTAGACAGTGATAGGCATGCGTCCGCCATGTCCAATAGGACAAGGTAAACACAACAAATAAGAGACCTACTGTGTGCCAAGCTTCAGGCTAAGCAGTTATGTGCATCATATCATTCAAGTCTCACCACAGCTCTCTATTAGGTCAGGATCAGATTCTCCCACTTCACAGATGCATAAACTGAGGGCAGGATGGCACAGTCACCCCCTGCCCCAGCTAGTGAGGCACAGATTCAGGGCAAGAAAGGCCCTCAGGCCCAGATTGGTCTGCCTCTGATGGGTAGCCTATTGGTGCCTCAGGCTGCAGGTCCTTGGATGGGCCTCTCTTGGATGGGTAATGATGTTTGGAGGCTGTTTATACACATGAAATTTAAACACTTGAATACCGAACAGCCCTCACCCCTACCTCTGGGATGGAGAATGGAAACAATAAACAAGCAGGCTTTCTGTTTTATTCACTGCCTTTGGAAGCCTGGTTTTAAAAGAGATTTAAGAATTTTATCCAGGTTGTTACAGCAGCTGCCAATTTTGGCTGGATACACAAAGCATTGGATTTTCAACCTTCTTAGAAGTAGAAATGGATTCTTAGCTATAGACTTTATAACTGGATGTGATGACTTACCCTCCTTTCCACATGGAGGAGAAAATGTGCTGAAGGGAAGGGAAAGGAAGTGTTCGTGGCTCCCAGGAGCCCCATCCTTTACGTCTGAGCCCCTCTAAAGCACTCTGCCTTTCAGCATGTGATTTACAGCTTGGGTCGAGTCATCAGTGAAACCCAGGTGTGAAGGAATGTGCCAAGATTTTTTTAAAAATCCGTGTTTCCTGATTGTACCCTTAAGGGTAGAGGTAATTAAACTGAATTAAAAAAAATACTCTGCTCTGCTTTGGATATATGATCAGTGTTGTGATCTCAATCAGGTTATTGTAGCTTGAGAACAGGATCCACTTTTTTTATTGGTCAGGGTTACTTTTATAATATAGTCTCTGCATGGCAAAAGGGTATATATTCCAAATACTTTTTTTTTTATTATTGTTTTTGCCATACATTGTCATGATATCACCATGGGTTTACATATGCTTCCCCTATTCATATATCTATTACTTCATAAAAGTCACTAGAAAGTTATGGAAGAATAAACGGTTAATTGGTATTACCAAGTCATTAATTTTGGCTGACTCTAGAAGAGGGTGCCATACAATTGATTGGTTTATTGAATCTGTTGGAAAAGAAAAAAACCAGTTAAGCGGGTTGACCAAAGTCTTCTGTGTTCAAATGATAAGGTAGACATTGTTTTTGTAATCTGCATCCTGGTTAATACAATATTCTCTGTTGGTACAACCATTTTAGGGATTAAAAAAAAATACTTCTCAGATAAATTTTTCTTTTCCGTTGGGTACATAATCTTTAATGACTTCTCTTATACAAATAAAGAACACAGGTACGGTGGGCATGCGTTCATTAGGAATGCATCAGGGAAAATGAGTCTGCCTTCCAGATGGCGGTCACCTGCTCCCAGGCCCACCTGCAAGGCTGGGGAGGGGGTCTTATGACTTCGCATCATCACCAGCGCTCGACACTCACCAGCTTTCTTGTTTCTGTGCAGCAAGTAGTTGCCAGTTGATGCCTCATCATTTGAATTTCTGTTCCCCTGGTTACTAACAACTTTGAGCATCGCCCTCTCTCTCCTTTTCTCTGGCTGTGTGGTATGCGGGATCTTAGTTCCCCAGTGAGGGATCAAACCCGTGCCACCTACAGTGGAAGCGCAGAACCTTAACCACAGACCCCAATGAGCTCCCTTTCATGCAATTAGTGATTCCACAGAGACTTATGCTCTTTCTCTGTTAGGTTTCATGCGTTAAGTGACCATAGGAGCAGCTGAAGAATTTCCAAATTTAAGGAATTTAGATCCTAAGCAATTCCATTGGAAGGTGGGGCTAAAGATGTGCTAGCAGCTAAAGCCACCCCAAGAATCCCTTGTGACCAGCACGGGGCCTGTGCGTAAGTGCATCGTGGACCACGTGATGGGCCAGAGGCCAGTGGCAGCAGGCTTAGATCCCCAGGAATTCATTACTGCCCATCAGCTTGCAGAACAGGAGCAGAGGAAGAGGCTTCCGGGCAACACAAAGAGGCAGGCATTAACTGCACCCCTGGGGCCAAAGTGGGGAGAGATGTGGACCGGTTGGGGGGAGGAGAAATACTTAGGTCTCTCTCTCCCCCATCCTCCTATCTCCTGCTGACACCTCCCACTGACCATAACCAATCAGAAACCAGATGGCAAGGACACTTATTCCACCAGGATACAGGTGGAGGACTGGACCACCAGCTCACTGAGAGGGATGGAGATGAGAGAGGAAGCACAGAGAGGAACCCTCAAAAAGGTCAGAGGTAATCATATCCAACATATTGTCCTGTACGTAGTAGGTGACCAAGAAATGCTGACTCTCCAGGGATGCTAAGCAGCCTCTGAGTTTGATGTCTCCCCAGGTGTCTGTTGGTATGATTTCTTAGCAGTTTTGACAACAGCATCTTAATGTTTACAAGTGGAATATCTCAAGCCAAGGCAAGTTTCCCCAGGTCAAACCTAAAATGAAATCACAAAGCAGAGGCAGTACTGAAGAGAGAAACTGAGCAGCAAGGGGAGGAGGAACCATGAACCAAGAATACGGCCTGTCAAAAGATGCCAAATCTGTAGAGTCTAAGAGTGAGAACAGACATGTTGAAAATTAAATATGAAATGGGTAATTATGCAGTAATGAGATTGAGGACATTACAAAGGACACTGCCGTTTAAACCGCCACATCTCAACAGAGTAATGAACAGGGAAAACCCTCCAGCTTTGTAATTATAATCATCGTTGCCATAACAACTTAGTATCTCTCTTTGTGAGCAGCTATCTTGAGACTATATTTTTAGTACTGACTGTGCCTGAACGTGTATTTTTCTTTATATAGTAGATAATTTTTCAAATTACTGATCTTAAAAAAAAATTTCATTTTCATTCTCTCTGAGTGTAAACGTCTCGGGGATAATTAGGGAAATGAGCAGGTGTGAAAGTTCGTTATGAAAATGCTATAAAAGTATTGATGTCTTGACAACATTTGCTTCAACAGAATGTTCTCTGGACTTGTACACTCTTATTGTTCCTTGTCAAGCAGCTTAACATATAAATCTTCTCTGTGGGGTTCATAAATATTTGAAAAATGATTAGCTCTGTAAGGTGTTTGAGGATTATTTGACAAGTATGGATTTATGTTGTGGGACAGAAATTGGCTTAGCAGAGTCTCAGGAATGAATGAATGAATGAATAAACATTGGCTTACCTTGCTTAACAGAAATACACATAACAGATTCCCAGCTGAAGCAAGCAATGAGTCGACCTAAAAAATCAAACAAAATACCATTTGAAGAATTCGGAGAACAGGAGTCCTGAGCTGCCATTTTTGTTTCCAAATTTGCTCCAGCTATTACACCCAGCTGGAATGGTTGCTCTTGTAGCTTGGCAAATATCCAAGATAAGTTAGCACTTTACTGAGTGCTGCTTACACTATTGGGAGATAATAATAGCTCTTTGTTAGGGTCTTAGACTTAAGTTAAATAAATACTTTACTAGGTTGAGAACAGAAAGGTCTCAGAAAGAAGCACTCTTTCCCAATGCCATGAAAGCCCCTCAGCCAAGATAAGTCATGCAGCAAAGACTTACTGAGAATTTCCTGTCTTTCTTGTACTCTATTGTGTCTGGAGGATGCAAATTAAGCAGATTTCAATAATTACCAGCTTACAAAGAATTTAAAGACTCTGTGCATAGGGCAATGAAGAGTACTCCTATCATTACTGCTGGTTGGTGTGCTGGGAGAACTAAATTTGGATGAGTATGTGAGTTGTCTGCAGGGACGTTGGGTTTACTTGGGATGGGTAAGGACTTTGGGTTTCTCAACAGGAGAGCAACATTATAAATGGAGGTTTCAAGGAGAAAATTTGTTGCTTCCCATGTGGGGTGAACGGCAAGTCACAGAGATCAGAAGCAGGGGGACCTGCTAAGCAAGCGCTCCAGTAATCTGGGATAGGGTGCTGAACAATGGGCCAGGGTACTGCCAGTGGGAACAGAGGAAGAGATGATTACTGTGCCAGAAGAAGTGACAGACTAGGAGACGCGTTGTGACATTGTACAAGAAGACAGGGAGCAAGACCATCCCCAAGAAAAAGAAATGCAAAAAAGCAAAATGACTGTCTGAAGGAGGCCTTACAAATAGCTGTGAAAAGCAAAGGAGAAAAGGAAAGATATACCCATTTGAATGCAGAGTTTCAAAGAATGGCAAGGAGAGAAAAGAAAGCCTTCCTCAGCAATCAGTGCAAAGAAATAGAGGAAAACAAAAGAGTGGGAAAGACTAGAGATCTCTTCAAGAAAATCAGAGATACCAAGGGAACATTTAATGCAGAGATGGGCTCAATAAAGGACAGAAATGGTAGGGACCTAACAGAAGCAGAAGATATTGAGAAGAGGTGGCAAGAATACACAGAAGAACTGTACAAAAAAGATCTTCATGATACAGATAATCACAATGGTGTGATCACTCACCTAGAGCCAGACATTCTGGAATGCAAAGTCAAGTGGGCCTTAGAAAGCATCACTACAAACAAAACTAGTGGAGGTGATGGAATTCCAGTTGAGCTGTTTCAAATCCTAAAAGGTGATGCTGAGAAAGTGCTACACTCAATATGCCAGCAAATATGGAAAACTCAGCAGTGGCCACAGGACTGGAAAAGGTCAGTTTTCATTCCAATCCCAAAGAATGCTCAAACTACCACACAATTGCACTCATCTCACGTGCTAGCAAAGTAATGCTCAAAATTCTCCAAGCCAGGCTTCAACAATATGTGAACCGTGAACTTCCAGATGTTCAAGTTGGATTTAGAAAAGGCAGAGGAACCAGAGATTAAGTTGCCAACATCCATTGGACCACCGAAAAAGCAAGGGAATTCCAGAAAAACATCTATTTCTGCTTTGTTGACTATGCCAAAGCCTTTGACTGTGTGGATCACAGTAAACTGTGGAAAATTCTAAAAGAGGTGGGAACACCAGCCCACCTGACCTGCCTCTTGAGAAATCCGTATGCAGGTCAGGAAGCAACAGTTAGAACTGGACATGAAACAACAGTCTGGCTCCAAATAGGAAAAGGAGTACGTCAAGGCTGTATATTGTCAACCTGCTTATTTAACTTATATGCAGAGTATATCATGAGAAATGCTTGGCTGGAAGAAGCACAAGCTGGAATTAAGCTTGCTGGGAGAAATATCAATAATCTCAGATATGCAGATGACACCACCTCTATGGCAGAAAGTGAAGAATGAAAGGGCCTCTTAATGAAAGTGAAAGAGGACAGTGAAAAAGTTGGCTTAAAGCTCAACATTCAGAAAACTAAGATCATGGCATCCGGTCCCATCACTTCATGGGAAATAGATGGGGAAACAGTGGAAACAGTGGCAGATTTTATTTTGGGGGGCTCCAAAATCACTGCAGATGGTGACTGCAGCCATGAAATTAAAAGACACTTACTCCTTGGAAGAAAAGTTATGACCTACCTAGACAGCATATTAAAAACAGAGACATTACTTTGCCAACAAACGTTGTGTAGTCAAGGCTATGGCTCTTCCAGTAGTCATGTATGGATGTGAGAGTTGGACTATAAAGAACTGAGCACAGAAGAATTGATGCTTTTTAACTGTGGTATTGGAGAAGACTCTTGAGAGTCCCTTGGACTGCAAGGAGATCCAACCAGTCCATCCTAAAGGAGATCAGTCCTGAATGTTCACTGGAAGGACTGATGCTGAGGCTGAAACTCCAATACTTTGGCCATCTGATGGGAAGAGCTGATTCATTTGAAATTACTCCGATGCTGGGAAAGATTAAAGGTGGGAGGAGAAGGGGACAACAGGATGAGATGATTGGATGGCATCACCGATTCAATGGGCGTGAGTTTGAGTAAACTCTGGGAGTTGGTGATAGACAAGGAGGCCTGGTGTGCTGCAGTCCACGGGTCGCAAAGTGTGGGACACGACTGAGCAACTGAACTGAACTGAAGGAGATCCGTCGGCTGTCTTAGCAGGTAGAGCATGAATGGGGCAACGTCTTTATCTGGGAAGCTGAAGCATGAGGACTCCTCCTTGGCAGACAGGCTGGGGTTGAGAAGCAAGATGAGACTTGGTGAACAGGAGAATGAGGTCAGCTTGGCCACCCCTCATCCTAAACTTGATGATCTCTGGCTGTGCCCTGCACAATTCCAGGCGAGTCAGCCCTAGAGATGAAGAATCAGAGGAAGACAAAGGCGGCTCCAGGAACGGTACAGCAGGCTGCTACATGTTGGGAGAACTGGCGTCAGTGCCAATTCTTGTTCTATTTGTTCTGCTTGCTTTAATTATGTGCCTCTCCACGGAAAACAAACAAGCAAGCAATAATGCAGAGAACAGAGATTAGTGGGATTAATTTCCTGATTCGAGGGATGCGTTGACAATCACATTTGAGTGGGACACTCCCTGATGGTTTACCAGATGCCACAGAGTTAAGTGTATGTTATTTTAGTTACCTAAGAGGTGCCAGAAAAGTAACATGTTTTCAAAAACTGTGGGTTTGGGGCCATCAAGATGCAGAGTGCCTGACGTTAGCTGTTGGATCAACACAGGAAAGCAGGGTTTAATCTGACTGGCAGTAGTTTACTTTGCATCTGTGGGTGACTCTGGGCCTCAGTTTCCTTCCCTGAAGAATGGGAGGGAGAAAGTTAGTCTCTAGCTTTAACTGTATCAGAATCATGTGAGGAGCTTCTAGACAAGCGGTGTCCAATCCCACCCCCAGGAGACCCTGTGGGTCTGGGTGGGGCTGGGCATTTGTATATTTAGCCAGCTCTGGGGTCTCTGCTGGAGGCGGTGCAGGGGGCAACCCTGCCTAGGTGGAGGATTCCAGGCAATTCTCTTGCTTGTGCTTTGTACAGCCAGCTGGAACTTCTGGGTGTATCACTTAGTGACTTTTTGCCAGTGAAGCTCTGTGTGGACTTATTTGTTGTCTGAAGCGCCTGGCTGTAGATAAAAGAGCCCCTTGAGTGAGCCCAGGAGATATATCCCAGAGGAGGAGGCAAGCATCCAGAAGTGGGTCACGGACCAGCTCAGCCCAGGCCAGCTTGGAGAGTGGAGAGGGGGTAGGAGGACTTCTTCCTCTCTCACTCTGGGGACCTCTGCTGGTTCTGGGTTCCAGAATGTTCTGAGGTGTTTGACAACCAGGTCCAGGGGTTCTAGACCCTTGGAGACAGGGCAGAGCCCATTTCAGCTGCACCTCCCACTCCCCAGCCATTCTGCTTTGGCTTAGGCCTGGGAGCCCAGAAGATCTGCCCTAAAGGATGGCCTGGTCATTGTTCTATGTGGGGACAAGGAGGGAAAACGAGCTGGTAAATGAGTGAGGCCAGAGGCAGAGAAGAGCCCAAGTCTGCCCACCATGTGGGCCCAAAAGTGTAGCTTCAAAGAAAAGAGGAGGACTTGCTTGGGTACCCAGACCCAGCTCAGTGGCACCCTGGAATGGTAGGGTTCCAGGGACTGGCAGGTGATAGCCCAATCAAGGGTTGAGGGTCAGGCTGTCCCTGGGGTCAGCAGAACTCCTACCCGAATCCTGCGGTTCTGTGAATCGAGTAGGTTACCTGGAAAAACGTGAATGAGGTCACCACCTTGAGAGAGGAGAAGTATTCTGGATTATAAGTGGGCCCATCCGATCACAGGAGCCCTTAAAGCAGAGAATTTTCCCCAGCTAGGAGGAGGGAAGATGTGGCAGAATGGGAGAGAGCTGGGGCCACCGGAGGGACTCAGCATGCCCACACCAGCTCTGAGATGCGGGCCCAGGTGCACCAGAGAGAGGCCGCAGGGAGCTCCTTGCAGCTGGTAAGAGGAGGGACACAGGCAGCTCCCGGGAGTGGAGACCGGCCAGTGAACAGGACCTCAGGGCTACCACCTCCGGGAACTGACTCAGCCAGCGCCCATGCGAGCCTGGAAGATTCTTCCCTGGAGGCCCTACTAGAGAAGGCAGCTTGCCAACCGGAGCCTGGATTTTAGCCTGGGGAAGCCCACTCAGGTTCTAACCTGCAGACCTGTCCTGTAATAGGTATGTGTGTTTCAAACCACTACGCTTGTAGCAGTTTGTCACAGCAGCATTAGGCCCCCAGTGCAGGCCACACTTACCCAAGCCCGCCTGAAGAATGAACACAGAGTTTTTCGGGGGGCAGAATGGTACTGTTTTTCAAGATAGTGACCTCCCTGCCAGCCTAGTGGGCCCTGGAGCTGGAATCTTCTCACCCGATGACCCAAATATGCCTGTGGCTTCCAGGACAGGAGTTCTAGGAGGGCTCCACCTCTGTCCCCACCCAGCAGAGTCACTTCTCAGATAGGATTTGGGCTCCTGGTGGCTCAGAGGGTTAAAATCTGCCAGCAGTGCAGGAGACCTGAGTTCAATCCCTGGATTGAGAAGATCCCCGTGGAGGAGGGAACGGCTACCCACTCCAGTATCCTTGCCTGGGAAATCCCATGGACAGAGGAGCCCGGAGGGCTACAGGACATGCAGTGGCAAAGAGTCTGACACGACTGAGTCTAGCACTTTCAGACAAGAACTTCCAGGGATGCTAGGCCCCGCCCTCATGAACTTGACTCCAAGGAACGCTGGGACCTGGGGACCATACACAGTACCTGAAATAAGATCACAGTCAGGTGGAGGGGAAAGGTTTGTCTGGCCAGTGGGGAACCCGTGGCTGGTGTGGAACCAGGGACGAGGCAGGGGTCAGGAGGCTCGGGGCGCTATTTGCTTTAGGACCCTGGGCATCATGGATCACGTTTCCCCAACCTGTAAGGCGTCTGGAGCGCCCTTTCGGATGGACACTCCTTGGAGTCTCTGGGGGAGCAGGCTCCCAGCACCGGCCGGCTTCGGAGGGAGGTGAGGGGAAGGGGAGAGGTTTGAAGACAGTTAACGGGATGGATGGTTCCCAGGCCCAGCCACCGCGGGGTCGGCGGGAAAGGCGGGGAGGGGTAAGGGCGGGGCCGGTCCCCCTGCGCCCGCCCCGAGCCTCGGCGCGCCCCTGCCCGCCGGCCCGGCCCGGCCCGGCCCAGCCCAGCCCGGCCCTGCCCAGCCCAACCCGGCGGGCGGGTCACACGCGCCGCCGGCCGGCCGCCTCCGCGCCCCGTGCTGCTGAGCGCCCGGCGCCCCTGCCCCGCGCCGCCGTCAGCGCCCGCCGCCCGC